>JAOVYU010038289.1:0-10876 GCA_025674565.1 Synodontis membranacea
GAGGAACGTATTTTTTTTTTAGCAGTTCTTCTCTTTTATTTTCTTAAAATGCTCCCAAACTTTCGAGCTCCGTTGCCAGGTGGAGATGATACCAGAGACGGTCTTACAAAGCTTCCAAAAAAATAATAAATAAATAAAACAACGACGAGTCGACTATTAAATTAGTCGTCGACGATTTTGATAGTCGACGTAATCGGGACTAGTCGACCAATCGTGGCAGCCCTAATTTGTAGATATCTTCATTTTGTTTGGTAACGCACCTAATATTACCATTCAACTATTTTAACAAGATTTCCATGGAAAGTTGCTGTGATGGATATCAAGACTTCTTTATGCAGCATTTTATTATTTTTGTATGGTCAAATGCTGGGTTGTGTTGTAAGTTGTTGTATTCTATCTTCCCTCCCCACCACTTATCTATCCAGATATGTGCAGAATTCACACGTATTACCACCATCCCTCTGATGTCCAAGTTTATGTCAGAACTCGACATCATCTGCTCCAAGCTGTCTGAAGTGTGCCATAGGAAAGGAGGAGCAGCAGGACGCAAGATAAAGGAGATCATGGCTGCCATTAACCAGGTTTGTGATTAGTTGTTTGTTGAAGCCTTCCATTTTGAAAATGTGCTCGGATGTACAAGGTGTTTAACTTGTACACGTAAATGAATTAGTGTACAGTCACATTTTCCTCTTACAGAGACACACCATCACCACATTAAGAGCTTGCCATCTGAAAGCACTACAGTAGTTGTTTATTTAAATGAAGACCCTGAGAACCTCATAAAGGAATACCCGGTAAGTGTATGTTAATGAACTGTGTAGAAGTAGACTCAATAGAACTGTATAGAATTAGTAGGTAGCAGCATAGCAATGGTAAGACTATTCATACTTTATGGATATGGATCACATACAGTCTAAGATGAGAGACAAGTTTTGAGGTTCCTTTTTATTAATTTGTTTTATTAAATGAATTTAAAACTGAAGTTATTGTTAACAAAATCCTTTGTATATACTCCTGGGCCAAAAAAATGAGACAAACACAATTTATTATGTTTTGTGATTACTTTCCTTATTTAACAAAAACAGGTGATATAGGTGTTTCGCAATATTGTTACGTTGTATACGTTGTCTGTATACAATATTGTCTGCATTGCAGAAGGAAATGGCTTTTCTCTTTTTCTTTAGAAAACTAAGAAAAGCCAAGCTGTCTTGCAGTGCATAACTGTTATAAATCTCATGTCCTAAAATTTCTCTTTCTTGGTTGTGTTTTATGATGAGAACTTTGGCGATGCTCAAAGCCAGATGGAAAAGACCATCATTGGAATCTACTTCATCACACATGAGGGTGCAGATGCCGCTGATCTACCAGAAGATGTAGGGATCATAGTTGAGGTGGTCACCGTCCTCAAGGACCTTCAAGATGTTGCCAGCGCCACTGCTCTCCTGTTTGCAGTCATATATGTTCTAAACCTGAGCTAACCGTCTGATCTGAGGTGCACTTTTGAATTTCTTCAGAAAGTCCTGATGGGAATTGATAACCGCCGCCTTTCAGACAAGGTCCAGGTCCTGAAAAATAAATTTTATGGGCGATCATTATTGTGAGGCATGTGAGGAGAGGTTTGGACTGTTTAATTGTTCTTAAGTGACTAGACTGTTGTTCCTTTGTTCTGTCAAGATTTGCTCACCTGTGTTTTTTTTTTTGTTTTTTTTGCTCCTACTGTATGTCTCTCTCTCTCTCCTCCCATTCACTACCTCTCTCCCTTCATACCTTTCTCACCATCTCTCCCACTTTCCATCTTTCTCCCTCCCTTGATTTCTCTCTCACCTTTCTGTTTCTTTCTCTTACATGCACACATACAATCTCTCTCTCTCTCTCTCTCTCTCTCTCTCTCTCTCTCTCTCTGTATCTTTATATATTTAGGATAGTTCCTAGATGTCCTTAACTGTTCATTTGCACTTAAGATGGTTATCTGCAGGCTCACCTGAATACTGTATATATTTTTGACAAATGTTTTTTTTTTATTTTGACATTATTCAGAAGTATAAATAGTAAATAAATAATTATTGACTGTTTAGAGCGTCTGCACTTTAAGCTTCTCAAAGAACTGAGAATGGTTGTCAGTGGTTCATTTTTGAGGCAAACGGTTTGTTTCCTTTCAAAGCTTATTTACTTGGATTTATGTAAGAATGCTGTGTTTAGTGTGAATTTACATAAAAATGTTATGTCAAGTGTGGTTCCACGCAACTGTCTTACTTGGAAGTAAACTAATTTAGCAGGGTGCTTCTTATCTGTTTAATTGGTTGAACACAACACTATTAATGTGATTGAACATAACAGCATTAATTTGACCCAGCATCAGAATACTATTTAACTTTAATTGATAGAAAACAATAGTGTTAATTTGATTCAATATAAGAATACTGAATAAACATGACCTAACGCAAATACTTTGAATATACTTCATTCACTCTTGTATAATTTATTTTATTTCATTGAGCCCATATTCAGTGCAGGAATAAAGCCTTTAAAAATGTTAAATCAAATCATTCATTTAATAATAATGGTGTATAAAAGAGCACAGGAAAAGGCCAAAAGAATCATAAAAGAAGCTAAAAGAAATTATTGGAAGTATTACTGTGGTAACATTGGGGCAGGAATCAAAGTCAATGGGGAATGATTAAAAAGATGGCAGGAATAAGACGAGATGTTAGCATACCAATATTAAAAAATAATAACACTGAAGCAGTAACTAATGGAGGTAAGGCTGAGATGCTTGCAAAGGCTTTTGTAAAGATAGATAGCTCAGAAAATCTTTCAAGTGAGGAACTGTCTAAGAGAATGAGGACAATTGAGGAAAATGGAATTATGCTGGGGGCAAAAGAGGTAGGTGAAAGCACAACAGAAGCTAATTTTACTCAGTTTGAGCTTAAGAGAGCAATGATGGGTGTTAAAAATACTACACCAGGGAAAGACGGTATATGCTATAAGATGATTGAACATCTCTCAGACATAGCTAAAAGTGTAATCTTGTCACTTTATAATAAAGTTTGGGTACAAGGGAAGCTTCCTACTGGTTGGAAACACCCAGTAGTAATCCCTATAGAAAAACCTGGAAAGGATAAGACAGATGTCAAAGGTTACAGACCAATAGCATTAACTTCAAATCTGTGTAAACTCATGGAAAGAATGGTAACAAAAAGACTAACATATGTACTGGAAAGGAATGGATTTATCACACCTTATCAGAGTGGGTTTCATACTGGGAGAATAACTATGGACCCTGTAGTATGCCTGGAGAATGAAATAAGAAAAGCACAAGTTAATAAAGAATCTGTACTAGCCACTTTCTTCGATATATAAGGCATATGATATGCTATGGAAAGAAGGGCTTTTAATCAAATTGAACAAAATGGGAATAGGAGGTAAAATATTTAATTGGATTAGAGACTTTTTGAAGGAAAGAACTATAGAAATCAGAGTAAGGTCATCTAGAGTATCATCTAACACATACCCTACAGAAAGCCGCACCCCACAGGGAAGTGTGTGCAGTCCTATACTTTTCAATATTATGATTAATGATGTGTTTGAGGGAGTTGACCAAAGGATAAGCAGAGCATTTTAGGCTGATGATGGGGCACTGTGGGTAAGGGGACGCAATAGTGAAAATATAAGATCCAGAATGCAAGCGGCAATTAATCAAGTTGAGAAATGGTCATTTGAGTGGGGTTTCCATCTATCCATAGAGAAAACACAGTTCATTTGTTTTTCAAAGAAAAGGGTGAGGCCTACAATTATTGATCTCAAATTAATTAACTACTATTATAGATCTCAAATTGTATGGACAGTCACTTAAACAAGTTGATGATTTAAGGTACCTGGGGGTATGGTTTGACAGAAAACTTACCTTTAAAGTACATATCCAAAAGATAATAGATAAATGCAAAAAAAATGAGTTAATCTCCTAAGATGTCTAACAGGGTAGAGCTGGGGAGCAACAGGTGCATCTCTGAAATACATAGCAATTATCCGATCAATTCTAGACTCTGGATGCCTAGTATATAAATCATCGGCAAAAACCACACTCATTGAGCTAGTTAGGGTGCAAGCCAAAGCTCTACGGGTATGTCTTGGAGCCTTTCGAACATCCCCTTCACTGCAAATAGAAATAGGGGAGTTCACGTTAAACCTCAGACGACTGAAACTTTCACTAGCTTATTGGGTAAATTTGCATGGGCATGAGGAGACGCATCCTACAAAACAGATATTTAAAGAATGCTGGGAGTATGGTCACAAAAAGTTTAAGAGTCTTGGTTGGAACAGAGAGAAAGAGGCACATGATCAAGGAATTGACAACATACCTTGTTGCAATACTGTAAGTCTGAGTACAATCCCACCCTGGTTATTTCCCTTCCCAATAGTCAACTGGGAAACAAAAAATATAGCTAAATCAAGAGGTTTTTATCAAAACGTTCAGCAGTATCTTGATATTATGTATAGTGACTAGTAGTGACTAGTGACTGTAGATCTTGAGACCGGTCTTGGTCTCGACACCAATATTTTGTGGTCTTGGTCTTGTCTTGGTTTCGGACATAGCGGTCTCGATAGGATGGGGGAAAAGAGAAAACAGCGCATCCTCACAGAACAGTATCATTATTTATTACGTGCCTCAATTCAAATGCAACCAGTCAGATGCATCTATTTTAAAAAACATTACATTGTATACATTTTCTCAATGAACACTGCCAGCGCTTCACTGAACTCCACAAACATCATACACATCGCATCATAGCGAAGTCTGCAAAGAAATGTACCGGTCTGTGAGAAGATTACCATCGGTCCGTGAGCTGCGAGCTGCCGATATTATAATTTTAAGATACTGTCAGTCAGATTATGTAGAAGAGCATTCTGGCTCTGCTTTCAGTTCTTTTGTCACTGTGTGCTACTAGCCTACGCCCCCTCTGAAATAACTTTTCTCAACATTCTAGAATATTAAGTGTTCCGCAAGTTCATTTCATTCGCTCACACACGCTTTACGGGAGCTATATCGTGGCATATTCAAAGCAAGCTAGTCTTGACTCTTTCTTTGGAAAGCGAGCATCTAATAGTGCAGATTCAAAACATAAGGCAAAGAAAATATCACCCATTCACTCATAATTATGACCTTTTATACATAAAATTCAGCTTTATTTCAAGTGATAGTTCCACCCCGAAACCAATCTGTGTCATCTGCCAAACTGCTAAGACACGAGGTTATGAAGCCATCCAAATTACGCTGGTGTTCTGTGGGATTTTCATCCAACACTAACCGCATGCGGTAGGATGTTTCTACAGGTAGGATGAATTTTCAAAACACCCCGCATTTGGAAACAAAACATGCATCTCAAGGATAAATTGGAGGATTAAAAAATAACATGAAGAATTGGCCACCAAATAATAATAATAATAATAATAATAATAATAAGGCGTAGGCCTATGCAGGGCCTTGCAGCACGAAGGCCTAACATCACCGGGCCCCAGAGCAAAGAAGTTTGAGAAACCCTGGTCTATAGCATAGTTATAATTCAAATAAATTAGGTATTTTACATTCACTAGAAAGCATGGTCTTGGAGGTGCAAGTCAATCTGGAGGCTCATTCTCTTCAATTCAAACCAAGGGCCTCTGTCCCTGGTATAAGAGACTTAGTATATAATAACATTTCTGCAACACTGACTTAGGACTTAAATTACCACAAACATTCATACTCTCAAATGTCCATCAGTTGAAAACTAACCCTAACCCATCCCATCTCTTTCCCTTGACGAGGTCTGATAAAATGGTTATAGGAGAGGATTGCTGAGAATATTATTTTCCATCAGGCCCCATAACTATGAAAAATCTGGGAGATTTTAAATGAGAGACATATGGACAATATAATTGAAAAGATGACATGAATTTGAATTAACGAGTAATGACACTTTACAGCAATGCCTTTTTTTCTCTACAGTTGATCTGACTAATGTGGTGTCGATTCTAGCCCTAGTCTGTTTTCGGTCTAGGTCTTGGTCTTGGTCTTGGTACCCTCATGTCTCGGCATTGTCTTGGTCTTAATACCCTCCGGTCTCGGCAATGTCTTGGTCTCGGTTTAGGTGGTCTTGACTACAAGACTAATAGGGACGCAGTACAAAAATACACTGATGCATCTAAAGAAACATCTGGTAGAACAGGAGCACCAGTATACATTCCTAAATATAAAGTTACAATCCAAAAACAAACTACAGATTATCTATCAGTCTTTTCCACGGAAATGATGGCTATATTGTTGGGTTTGCAATGGGTGGCGGAGGTCAGGCCTGATAAAGTTGTCATCTGTACAGACTCTATGTCTTTGTTATCATGCATTCAGAGTGGAAAGTCTGATTGCATACAAAATCCTCCAGGTAATATTTATAATTAGTCAGCAAAAGCTTTTTATCCTGTTTACTTGGACCCCAGCACACACAGGAATTGAAGGCAATGAGAAGGTGGGCAAGTTAGCTAAGGAAGCCCTGAAGGCAGAAAAAGTAGAAATCCAAGTTCCAATCAGCAGACAAGAAATTAAAACAATAATTAAAGAGGGCATTAATAGTCTCTGGAAAGAACAGGGGGATAAGGAGGAGAAGGGCAGACATCTATATGACATTCAAAAAGGAATAACAATCAAGAAAAACACAATGTTGTGTTTGTGATGATTATTTTCGACTCTCTGTGGCAGAAATATAGAATTTGCAAAAACCAGAATTTATTTGTTTATAAGTAGTAAATGGAAAATATAAAGATATAATGAAAGCAGGGTTTGGAAGGGTTACTTTGAAAATGGATTCTAATAGAGTTAATACTTACATGTTACAAAATGTAGTCAGGAACTAAATCTAAGTATCACAAAATGAAAGTGATGTAACAGATTACTGTGTGTTAGTTTTGGATTACCTCATGGAGCGAGGTTGTAAAGAGGCACCAGTTGAGGTGTCGGGGCTGAGGGTAGTGATCAGGAGCTGATGTGTGGAGTCGTTGGGGATGATATCAGGACAGAATCATTGTCTTTTGTGGTGGCAGAATAATGTAGAACATAAGAGAATGTATTAAAATATGTAGAACATAATCAAAGAATGTATTAAAGTGCAAAACATGAGACATGACACGTGCAAGAATGCATTGTACGAAATGTTCTGTGACATGAGTGACATACAGGAAACACCCAGAGACCCCTGGCCGGATGGGAACATAGAGATATGATAAGTAACCGAGGCTACACATACATAGCGTGCCAATGAATAACTAATGTAAACCCAAGATGTCTGCATAAGCCAAGAACAGTTATTAAAGCATATGGAACTTAGAGAACTTTATAATATGAAAGCAGTAAAGCACGAGAACAAGTTATAATATCTGTTGTATTAAATTATACCAATAAAGGAGGCATTATGACCTTTTTTATTTTTTACTGTTAGGATGGCTTAGTAAATAATCATGGCGGACCACAACATTATTCTAGGAAAAAAGGGACGCTACTCAGAACAGCCAAAAGATAACCATGGCGGAAGCACGGATGGTGCAGAGAAAAAACAAGAAGTAGGTCAGAAGATAATGATGGCGTGACTGCCTCAACTAGAGACGTGATTGGCTGATGGTGATGTCTTGGGTAGGATGTTGATGTATAAATAGAAGGAGAATTCAGAAGGAGGGTGTGCTTTCACTCTGCCTTCTTGGTGAGAGTACCAGCTGTCTTTGTACTGCTTTTGCATTTTTATTCATTAAACTACTTCAAGCATATTTTTTGGACTCCGTGAATTTTTGATATTGTACAAGTTTTTGTCATCTTACCACGACACTTTCAAAGAGATAGTAGAACTCATTCAGTTGGTTGGCCAGACACAAGTCGTTAGCAGAGTGGAGTGCTGTAGGTTTGTGGTCTTTGTTTCCAGATAGACACAGAGTCACTGGCTGAGAACTGGTGTTGAAGATTCTCAGAGTGCAGTCATTTACAGTCATCCTACTTCTAAATGCTTCTTCCTTTTCCAGCCTCAACTGTATGAGCTTATCTGTGAACCAGAGTTTGTCATTATTGTAACTCACCCTCGTACATGACGGTACTCAAAAAGTCCTCACAGAAGCTGATGTGGCTTCAGTGTACCAGATCCCAACACATCCCAAATTTTTCCCCGATTTGTACTATGATGGGTGTCAGGTGTGACCTCATTTAGGGCTGGGCTAAGTTAAGTGGCAGAACATGCCCCCTTGCTCATTACATCATCATAGGGTATCTCATTTCAGCCAAGGCCCCATCCAGATCCCAGCAGGGACCTGTCAGGGATCAGCCATGGCCCCATCAAGGAGGAGCCAGAAATTATAAGTGGCTAGATCTGTAACAACTGCTGTTAAATGTTGGTAAGCTTAACTTGGCTTACACAAAAAACTTATGATACAAGTTTAAGATTTCAATTGCAATACAAGAAGTTGTGTAGTGTGACCTGAGCATAATGTTACCTGATGACATTAATTCTTCATGCTGATTAACTAAGGTTCATCCCAAAAAGAGAAATCTGTTCCAGTATCCTATACGTTGTCTAAAGTTCTTTTTTTTTTTGGAAACATTTTACTTATGGTTTGTAGGCAGGTGGCCAACTCCAACAGGAAACAGGAGGTTAGCCACTTATTTTGTGTGATAGTCCTTTGTAAGACTGTGTATACTCTTGTTTTCTTATGAGTACTGGGACCCAGGGAACCCTCAATATGCAGTCATTAGAGATGATGCAAGTGAATGTGACATTATAATGAGAAAAACAAAAGACTTCTTGGAGAGAGAGCAGAAGCTTTAGGAGTGGCCAAATCAACAATTTTGTACATTCCCAAAAATTAGGAATGAACTCAGCAACACCAAAAGTCCTTGAAGACCATGGAAGACAGCTAAATGGATAATTATAGAATGCTTATCTTGATAAAGAAAAAACCCTCATGATCCACAGTATCTGTCAAAAATGGTGGACAATGGGTGTGTAGAGATTCATATGGAACTGGGTCACCTTTGTTTGTTGATGATGTGACTGCTAATAGAAGTAGCAGAATTAATTCTGAAGTGAATAGAGAGATACGTTGTTCTCAGATTTGTTCAAATGCTGCAAAACTACTAGGACGGCACTTCACAGTGCAGCTGGATTATGAATACAAAAGCAAACTCAGGAGCCAGTCGCTACTTGGCAGTGCTACTGCTTGAACCTCTGACCTCCTGATCAGTATCCCATAACCTTATTCTAAATTGTATTATATACTGGGGTTATTTGGCAAAGGCTCAACATAACCTAAGCCTAATAGTAACATTTATTTAATGTTTATGGAAAGAATGTGAACGCTTATTAAGCAGTAAATTATGGACACCAGAGATTTTCTGTTTTCTATTATGTTATTGTAGCTATCATTAAGATTCCTCTACCATCCCCTCTTTCCTTCTCTCATTTGAAATTAATTAGACATAATGTCATGTTAATAAGTGGAAAGCACAAACTCCTCTGTCATGAAGACATGAGTATTGAGGATATTCTGTTACATTAAATCTAACATTGAAAAGTGTGTTGTGTTACAAATGAAGTATTTTGAGTAATTTTTGACCTTTTTTTGGCCTATTCAATAGACGAATGTGAGTACCTGAAGTGAACAGGTTGCCATTGGTATGGTTGGATCCCTCTACATTATGTGCAATTGTGAATGTGGTGTCCTGAGATGTTACCTGATTTTGCATGCTCAAAAAAAAGTGAAAGGATTTTGAATTGACCATGGTTTGGAGATAACCAAACTTTAATCCCAAGTCATTTTATGTACACTTTACATAGATTACCAGGGTGTGCAGAGGACCAACATTTTCACCAGCAGTGGATCAAAAAATATTAAAAGAGGTTTTTCTTCCCAATAACAGCACTGTAGATTTTTTAATCAATCTCTAGAATTATGTTTCACAATAACAACAATTGGTTGATTGAGTTGATTTATTCTGTGTGACCTCAGATTCTGTTCAAATCCACATTAGAACACAATGAATATAAATCAGTCCACTGAAGGATACCAGTCAATCTCTGAGATTTATCTTGTCCTGTAAATGTTTCCAATAACAATTATATAGCCACATGGGGACAAAATCAGTAATTCTTTAAGCATCTTGAATAATTTTTATGTTTTCCAGATGTACCACTGCTCAGACTGTGGGAAGAGTTTTTCTCGGCGGTGTAATCTCAAACAGCATGAGCGCATCCACACAGGAGTAAAGCCGTATCACTGTGGACAGTGTGGGAAGAGTTTTACTCATCAGAATTCTCTCCAGTACCATGAGCGCATCCACACAGGAGTAAAGCCGTATCACTGCTCACAATGTGGGAAGAGTTTTACTCAGCAGAGTCATCTCAAACGGCACGAGCGCATCCACACAGGAAAATCTGTAAATAAATAATAAATCTGTAAACTGTCGTATTTTTTTTTTTTATTATTAAAAACCTGATGTTTCAGTATTTTGTCTTCTTGTATGTCAACTCTTTTTCTTTGTAACCTTTTTGAAAATTAATTTTTGAATTAATTCATTTAATTTTGTAAGAAGAATAAAAAAGGGATGTGCTACTATAGGAAAATAATGAACTTTAAGGTGGTAACGTTAAATACAAACCCATCATAGTTTCTTTCTTACTTTTTACAAAGTAAACTCATTTTTGTTTATTCAGCTCATATATATTAATTATTTTTAAAAAAAATCACACAGAATTCATCACAGGAAACAGGTGTTCTGATCAGCTCGGATTTTGAGAGAGAGAGAGAGAGAGAGAGAGAGAGATTCTGATCCACCCTCCATACCAGTTGGTGGCGGTAATGCGCAAGTAAA
>JAOVYU010038299.1:0-10876 GCA_025674565.1 Synodontis membranacea
GACCGAACACGGGCTGTGGGTCAGGCTGGCTTAAATAGAACAGATAATAAGACTAAGAAACCAATAAGTGAGGAGAATTAATCAACACATAAGGTAGTGTGCAGCTATTCCCAACACACAACAGCACCATGTCTCCAGTGTTGGGCATGTACCTTTAAAAAAGTAATTAGTTATAGTTACTAGTTACTTCTCAAATAGTAACTGAGTTCCATCATTATAAAAGTAACTAATTACCAGGCAAAGTAACTATGGCGTTACTTAAAAAAAAATCAAATTTAATATAATGGTGTGTGCGACTGACCGTGCATGTGCTTGTGTGTGAACACCCGCACTACTCTGCCTCTGATTGACAAACAATAGAAATTTACTCAATCTAAGCCAATCATCGCATTCTCAGTTACACCACGTTTACAGACACACCAACCATCATCACTGGTTATGTGTCCCACCCCGGCCCTGACACACACAAACACACACCCCAGAGAAAGAGGGGTCCTATGGCTGAGAGAGACGCTGCTCTCATGAAAACTGCTTCAGTGTTCTCAGTTATAGTAACGCGCATTTTATTGTAAGTAACGGTAATGGCGTTGTAGAGGAAACAGTAATTCGTTTGATTACTCGTTACTGAAAAAAGTATCACGGTTAGTAACGTCGTTTATTTATAGCGCCGTTATTCCCATCACTGCATGTCTCTGTGTGTGAGCACACAACACACACACAGAGACATGACGCAAAACCTCATGGAGACACGCCCCCTCACACAGACATGCCACCCCCCCCCCCGGGCTAGTACTGTACTCTGGTCAATCCAGATTATTTTTAATTTTTGTGTTGAATTTATGTTATAGTTTAATGTCAACCTTTTGAGGATTTCGCAAATGTGTGAAAAAAAACGCGAATGTAAATTAGTTAGGTTCCACAGAAAATTTCGCGGGTCCGTGAAGCCACGAATACAGAAACGCGAATGCGCGAGGTATTACTGTATACAGGTGGTACAGTAGACAGTAAGATGAAACAACTTCCCTCAGGACCACTGTGCTACATAAAAGGCTAAGACACAGAATTACAGAAAGTGACATAGAGACACACGACTACATAAAATGCATGTGTGCAAATGTGCAAAATATTAAAGACAGTGCAAATACCACAAGAAAGTGCAATAAAGACGTTTGGATGAGGACACAGACAGACCTGTAACCAGTACCCGGTCCTGATGAGGTACAGAATGTAGTGTCCATCAGAATGGATGGAAGGGCCACCTAGCTGGGATTTGCTCTTAGCTTAGCACGGACCCCGCCTGTTTCCTGCGCTTCTATTTCCTTGCCCAGTGCGACACCGAGGACTGGAGGCCTGGTCTCTGTAGCAACCCAAGGACGTGTAGCGTATCCAGAAGTTCATCCTGCAATTAATTTTTTGGAGGATTCTTGTATGTCAGCAGTGTTTGGTGTTGGTAGACATGAACACTGTTTGTCCAATGTTTCTATGCTTTTGGAGTCAGGCTAACTGACCTATTAGTACAAAAAGGATTTTTTGGATTTTGTATCCGGAGTGGCCGCTGCGAGCTAGTGCCCTGCTTCCATCTTGGATTGAACACTTGCTATTTCTAGCCCTTTATAAAGTCTGGATCTTCTCCAGTAGAGTAGTAACTATTCTACATTCTGATGGGTAACACTATTACTGGTGTTTGGAAGAAGAAAAGCTAATCATCTTCCACTTGGTGTACTAAATAAACACTTTATACACCACACAAAATAAACCCCCTCTCTGGCTCTCTTTCCTTTCCCAAAACCATCTGTAGGTTCCTATGTTCCTACAGAAGCTTAGCTTGACGCGCTGAAGATTCTCCTGTCCCAATCCACTTGATCCACAAAAACATTTTAATAAATTTAAAAAAATTAGTCATTTAAACATTACTACAAACATGAAAGAGAATTTCCACAAATAAAACTTAAAATTCAAGAGCTATCTTCCGGGAGGTCAGCAAAAAAAACTATTTTTTTGCTCCAATCTAAACCACTATATCCCACACCTCATCACAATAAAGGTACCCAAATACCTCAATCAAACAACATTAAAAGTCCCATTTTTTATACATCACAAAGTATACCAAATAAATCTCAACATTTCTAAATCATATTTTAAATCATGTTTGTCAAACTAATGAGCTTGTACCTTGAAACATTTTTTTGTCACATACTCATAACTCGTATGAATTGCATTTAGGCTCCAACACCATCCCTACCACCTCCAGCCTGTCACAGTCTGTTCCCATGGCCTACTGTGAACATGCTCTCCTGACTGTGTGTCTCACTTCACAAGTTGAAGTTATACATTAGGGCCAAAGTGTACTTCCGGACTGTCTTTGCAGCACCAAAATTGTGTCTGTGTAGGCTTGTGCTCATTGACTGCACATGTACGAAGTGTGATGTCTCTCTCTTGTGCACACACACACAAAAAACTTGTCAGTTTACTGAAAAAATGAGAAAACACAAAATGGCCTCTCACCCAGATGCATGCTTAGGTACCAACATTTGGCACTGATTGATTTAACATGAGCCAGTTCTCAGTTGTAACTTTGTAATTCGGTTGGCACTTTGAATAGTACAAAGTTTTGTACCCTTTTAAACCAATAAATCTCTTGTGTTTTCCTGAAATGATTTGTTGATGAGATCAAAGATGCTTGTGGAATGAGATGAGATGAGAATGAACATTATTTATCTCCTGTACAGTCTGAAGATTGGGCCTAATTTAATCATCATTTTGTAAAGCTGTTTTGTAAATGTTTGCATATGCCAACCTGAACTGAAAAAATATTACCTATTTTACAACAGTTGTTAAAAATTACCAGATTTATGAAAGCTGAATTTTTGTCCTTTCACTTTTCCAGAAGTAAACAACTCTCCATCGCAAGTCTTTTTGTGCTCCTCATGTCCTCTCTCCTATGAATCTCAAATTTACCTAGACAAACACATCCAGAGATGCCACTACAAACAGAATATGCGACTACAGGAATCAGGAGAAATTAAACATGAGCTTCATATCCCTTCCAAAGGCTCCAGTAATCAGTCAGCATCATCTGATATTATAACTTATGATACTTTTTACAATGATATACAGACGGAAATTCACTACCGCACAAACTGTGGAAAGAGTTTTGGTCAAAAGAAAACCCTCAGAACAAACCAACACATTCACTTTGGAGAGAAGCCGTATCACTGCTCACAGTGTGGAAAAAGTTTTACTTGTCCAAGTGAACTTCAGCGACACCAACGCATTCACACAGGAGATAAGCTATATCACTGCTCACAGTGTGGAAAGAGTTTTACTCAACAGAGTCATCTCCAAATGCACCACCGCATTCATACAGGAGAGAAGCCATATCATTGTGCACAGTGTGGAAAGAGTTTTAGTCGTCAGAGTCATCTCCAATTACACCACAGCATTCATACAGGAGAGAAGCCGTATCAGTGCTCACAGTGTGGAAAGAGTTTTACTCGTCAGAGTACTCTCCAAATACACCAGCGCATTCACACAGGAGGGAAGCTATATCACTGCTCACAGTGTGGAAAGAATTTTACTCAACAGAGTCATCTCCAAATGCACCAGCGCATTCACACAGGAGAGAAGCCGTATCACTGCTTACAGTGTGGAAAGAGTTTTACTAGACATAGTAATCTCCAACAACACCAGCGCATTCACACAGGAGAGAAGCCATATCACTGCACACAGTGTGGAAAGAGTTTTAATCAACAGAGTCATCTTAAAATGCACCAGCGCATTCACACAGGAGAGAAGCCGTATCACTGCTCACAGTGTGGAAAGAGTTTTGCTAGACAGAGTAATCTCCAACAACACCAGCGAATTCACACCTGAGAGAAGCCATTTCACTGCACATAATGTGGAAAGAGTTTTAATCAAGAGGGTACTCTCCAAATGCACCAGAAGTAATGAAGTTCAAATACTTTGTTACTGTACTTAAGTAAAATGTTCAGGTATCTGTCCTTTACTTCGCTACTTTGTTTTGTGTCAACTTTCTACTTTTACTTCGTACATTTTAGCATGAGTATCTGTACTTTTTACTTCTTACATTTTCAAATTAGGGTCGTTACATTTCACGCCCACCTCCCTTCTCCCGTCCGTTCGTCCATCCGCTCTGGGAATAATATTTGTGCTGATCACCCCCCCGTCAACAATATTTCCGCCAATCTGTACTTTCTACTCCCTACATTTTCAAATCAGGGTCGTTACTCTTGCATTTAAATGGTGTTTATTCGTAGACAGTAAAATTGCATGTTTATTATGCCATTTTGCAACGCATTTTACCTATTCTGTATCAGTAATACGTGCCATGCAGACAACATGACTGATTGGTTTATGCTTAGAAACATATGTAAACACACAGAAAAAAACAATCTTATTGGTCCATTTGTCTTCACATGCACAAGACGATAGACACAAACACACACACACACACAGATGCACTCAAAGTCCTACACATGATCTCTTATAGAAGTTAGTCATAGGCTATGCATTTAACGTTTAAGACCTTGAAGTCTGTTGTCACGGATAATATTTATGTGTAGGCTAATATCTATTTGCATACCAATAAACTTTTTGAACACCATGCACACTGAGTTTGCAATCCATCAATACAGCAGTTTTATTTTTTGAATCTGTTTAGAAAAGATGGTGCTTTTTGTTTTCATTTCAGTTCATTTTTCTCTGGTGGCACTTGGACATGGAGTCCAGTAAGCTTTTCCCTAAAATGGTGGTTTTGTCCTTCGCATGGTTACTTTATACTTTTGTACTTTAAGCATGTTTTGGAGCATGTACTTTTTACTTTCACTTGAGAATACTTTAACTTTTACTAGAGTATTTTTAGACAAAGGTTTGTATACTTTTACTTGAGTATAGAATGTGTGTACTTTTGACACCTCTGACCAGTGCATTCAGACAGGAGAGAAGCCGTGTCACTGCTCACAGTGTGGAAAGAGTTTTACTTATTCAACTACATTTAAGAACCACAAGTGCACTAACTCAGAGACCTCACATGATTTAAAATTGTTTATGTATTAAAGTTTTGGTTATAAAAAGGTTTATTATTACTGTTTTGGTTATGATTTGCATTTGGAACTTTCTTTTTTCTCTTTATTTATCTTGACTTGCAAAATTTGTAATTTTGTTTCAGTATTTAAAGTATGAATATTAATGGGTTTGTTTTACCTTAAGTCTTACCTTAAGGTTATGCAGCATTCTTGTCTTAACAACAAGCTCTCTGGGCTTCAGAGATGTTTCCAGCACAGATCCAGCCTTCTTTATCAGCTAGTGTCACTGGCTCTGATGGTGCTGCCCCAACAGATGGCTGCAAGGAAGATTGCACTTGTGATGACAGACTGGTAGAACATATCAGAGGTGTGGACTCGAGTCACAGGACATGGACTCGATTTAGACTCTAGTCACAACTTTGATAACTTTGGACTCGACTTGAAGAAATCCAACAAAGCATGGGAACACACATGACACAACCCAACTACCTCGGCTGAGGCCGGTAAACTCAACACAGAACCCCAGGAGGGTGAACACTAAACCCCACCCCTTGTGGTAACCTCTGCCCCCAAACCCCACCCCAAGTCGTGACTGTCCCCAGGCACTCATACCTGTTACAAGTCCCAAAAGTGAGGCGGCAATCGACGCTGACGTTGGGAACGCCTAAGTCGTTTGTTGGGGGAGGAAGGAGTGCGCACACAGTCCCGAAGCTCCTCTCGCTCCTCAGAGTTCAAAAGTCTCTTGGTGTGTGGCTGGTAGGGCGTGAGCCAGTCCCTGTGGTGCACCACCACACGTGCTCGCCCCGCCAGCCGCATCTGGTAAACCATATCAGAAAGCTGCCCCCGAACAACACACAGGCCTACCCAGTGTGACATCAGCTTGGGAGACTTTTTTTTTCTCCCAGGAGAGTAAACCCAAACGCGCTCCCAACCCCAAAGTCCTTGCCGTGACACACAACAGTTTTTCTCTTGCATGGAAATAGTAGTCCATACCCGGCTTAGCGGGCAGCTCCGGTTCCGGGGGCATCCATCACCCTGTGGATGAAGAGGTGTAGTGCGAGTCTTCTTGACTCCCAGCCGCTCGCAAACTGCGGCAAACACCTCCACCTCAAAGTTCCTCCCCTGATCACTGTGGAGCTCCTCGGGTGCACCAAACTGGCTGAACATGTCCTCCACCAGGACCCTCGCTGTCGTAGAGGCGCTCTGATCGGGCACCGCATATGCCTCTGGCCACTTAGTGAAATAATCCATTGCAATCATGATGTATCGGATCCCGTGGTCAGAAAGCAGAAAGGGACCCAGAATGTCCACCCCAACACACTCCATTGGAGCCCCCATGCGAACGTCCTGTAGCGGGGCGCATGAGTGCTGTGTAGGTCCTTTACTGGCCATGCACACGTCACAGCGGTGCACAAAGAGTTCCCGCCCTGTGCCCAACTGTCCCTTGCTCTCTTTGAAATTCAGCAGCCACGTTAGGAAGCGTGATCAGTCTGGGGCAAAAATGGCTGCCCGTACAAATACGGCCAGAAATGTTTCAATGCCGCTACCAAGGCTAACAGTTCTCGACGTGACACGCAGTAATTCCACTCCGGAGCCGAAAGTGCTCGACTAAAATAGGCGATGACTCGCTCACCCTTATCTCCACTCTGAGATAACACAGCGCCCACATCCATGTTACTAGCGTCCGTATCCACAATGAAAGTGCTCTTTGGTCAGGATAATCCAGCACAGGGGTGGAAACTAACGCAGCCCTTAGCTGTGTGAAAGCTCGTGCAGCGTTAGCATCCCAGTTAAAAGTCTGACTCTTTTTAGTTAAGTTATGCAAGGGGCTAGCGATTGTGGCAAAGTCTTTCACAAACCGCCAATAGTATGAGACTAACCCCAGAAAACTGCGAAGCTGCTGAACACTCACCAGTGTGGGCCAGTCTTTCACTGCTGTTACCTTAGCTGGATCGGTAGCAATCCCATCTGCGCTGATCACATGACCCAGAAATGTAGTCTCTCGCTGAAGCAAATGACATTTCCTTGGGTGAAGTCATAAGTTGGCTTTACGTACCGCCGTGAACACCTCCCTCAAGTTAGCGAGCAAAGTCTTTCCCGTGCGCAAGCAAATAGTCCAGGTACACCACAAAGCGCAAGCGCAGAATGTCCATAAGCACCTTCTCCATTAACCGCTCGAAGGTTGCCGGAGCGTTACAAAGTCCAAATGGTATGCGGCGAAACTGCCTTGGCCGATAGAAAAGGGCGTTTTTGCTCACGTCTCCGGGGCTAACTCCACTTGCCAATATCCGCTCCGAAGATCCAGCAAGCTGAACTAGCATGAGCCTGCAACGTATTCCAACGCGTCATCAATGTGGATAAGAGTCTTTGGGAGTTACATCATTTAGTCGCCGGTAATCCACGCAAAATCGCCAAGTCCCGTCTTTCTTTCTCACCAGCACCACCGGGGACAACCACGGGCTGTCTGCCGGCTCAGTTACCCCAGCGCCGTGCATTTCCCGCAACTTTTCGTCCACGGCTGCTCGTTTCGCCAATGGAAGACGCCTCGGTCCCAGCCAGATACGCGTCTCGCTCCCAGTGTCAATGTGATGCTGTACTAAGTCCGTGTACATGCAATCGCTCTTGCTCGCCGCGAAAATTTCCATAAAGTCATTCAACAGAGCTCCAAGTTTCCCCTTTTGCCCGTTGTTTAACCCCACGCTTCTGCGCTCAAGCAAGTCACCTATGGCGCCCACTCTGTCCGCTGCCAGATCTCGCTGCTTCCCACCCCCAGGAAGAGAAACGTCCTCAGCCCGAGCCGAAAAGGTGCTCGAACGAGGTGGCCGCTCCGGCGTGGTAAACTCGGCCATGCCAAAGACTGCACACAATTGTCCTGCCGTTAAGTCCACAATAGTGCGCCAGTGCTCGAGTAAATCCAGCCCCAAGATGCAACTGCCCTGAATTTCCCCCACAAAGAATTTGTGCCAGTAAGTGTGCTTATTACTGTGTGAGTGGTTCAGTATCTGTGTTTTCAGCCTGAGCCGAGACACCGGCAGTGCAACAAGACATACACAGCTGGCAGATGGTAGAGCCATAATCAGGTCTTAAAAAAAATCAACTTGATTGATCAGAATTAAAAATATTGTACATGTGTTATACTATTGTTATCATGTCTCGTGCACACCTCCACTGCGCAAGAGGCTTCTGTTGGCATGCGCATCACCCTCTCTCTCTGTCTGCAAGGTCCCTGTGCACCTTTGATGCTCACAAGACATTCGGAAGCGTCGGCACATTGCCCTTGGCAGCTCTCCCGCCCGCACACGCATCCGGACTTCCGCATTCATGCGAGCATACACACCAGGACAACATTAACTGGAATTACGGACGCTATAAAGGACGTTCTCGCGCACGCGTTGGCGCGAGGTTTTATCTCTGTCATTGGTGGACAGCGTATGTATGGTTCTCTTCCCTTCTGGGCTTCTGGCGTTGTTCCTCGTTCGCCATTGCTGTTGGGTTCTGGGTGTTTTCCTCTTCTGTGTGAGTCACTGTAAGATATTATGAAAGATCTTAGTTTGTTATTTCCCAGGTTTTGTGTTATGCTAAAAGTGCTCTCCCCTTGTTTTCTTGCTTTTTGAGTGATAATGAACAGTGATATCGATATATGTGATTGATAAATGAAGGTGCTCTCTCTCTCTCTGTTCAGCCCTTTATCTTTTGTCCATGTTTGGAGTTCTTATCCCTTATCCTAACCTGAATTCCCGCCTGCATTTGGCCTCCTAGTTTGAAGTGTCTTTGCCGTATCATTGCTGTGCTAGTGTTTTTTCCCTTGTTTAGTTCAAGGTCTCTACCTTCAGCTTCCCTGTTATGTTTCTATTGCTGCCTTCTGTATTGAATAAAAACTGTTCAGTTTCATTTATCTCTCTTGATCTGGTTCCTGCATCTGCATCTGACGTTTCCCACACATGCCCATCTTGCTAGTTCCGCCTAGTGGTACATGACAATTGTTATATATATAATCTGATATTATGGGGTTATCTGGTGTTATTTTAAAAGCAGATTTAAAAACTGATGAAAACTGAGTTGAGAAACACAGACCACGTTTCAGTCATTGTGGACATTTGGTCTGACCGTTGGTGTCACAGTGCACTACATAGAGGAAGATACAGAGAGGATACAGCTTAAGTCCAGTCTCCTGGCCTGTGACCCCTTCAGAGGCTCTCACACAGCTGACAGGATCTGTGAGCTGTTACAGCATTAAACTGGACTATATGATAAGTGACAATGCTGCCAACATGTGAAAAGCATTTACTGTATACTTTCCTACTGGACAAGAAGATGAAGTATATGATGAAGACCACCTTGATGACCCAGAGCTCTGGAATGACCTAACCCAGGAAGATCAGGTAACAATAGATGCTGCTATGGCCAAAAAAAAAAAAAAAAAAAACAATGGCGCTTGCAGTGTTTTGTGCATACCCTTCAGCTTGTGGTTGAAGATAGTTTGAAAGAAACAACAGTGACAACTACTCTCTTTAAGTTATCAAAACTCTGATCACTTTCGCATATGAGCACAGCATTTAAAGATGTATTTGATGCTGAATTTGGAGAACAAAGAGGCATTCCTGCTGTTGTCAATACACACTCAAAAAATTGGCCTTCAAAAATAAGAACCAGTCATATATGAGCTTTTGGAAGATAAGCTTGTCTCAATACTAGTTCAGGAAACTTGTTTAGATTTTTTTTCAAAATGAATAACAGACAACTTTGTTCTGCAAAAAAACTTTATTGCAGGTTTTCTTTTTTTGATTGCCTGTATGCATGTAAAGTGTATACTTGAATGAATTTTAAGCATACTTGTATACTTCCACTGGCACAATATTTGTGGATAAGCAGGTATAAGACATCACCAAATTCAAATAATATATTACCCAAATTACCAGGCGAACCTTTTTTTAGAAAGAAATATGAGAACCCAACCAACCAGAAGGTCAACTACACAAAGGAGGTAAAACTAAATTAAACAGCACTTTTACACAATTGTACTATGTTAATACATTGTATTATCTAACATTTATCTTGATTGCTTGACAAAACACGTTGAGATCACTTAAAAATACCTGGATAAGTTGTTTTTTAAGCAAAAATAAATATACGTTGCCATCAAAATAGTTGGTAAGGTAGGTAGAAGGTGGGTAGAAAAACTTTAACAAATAAAATACCACCCAAATGTTACCACCCAAATTCCCAGGCTAACTTCGTTTTGAGAAACAAGTATTAAGACATTGTATTATGTAAATTAACTTCTCAATGCAAAAAAAGTGCAACATCTCAAAAAGTCATACTGTAAATGAAGGTGGTCCCTACAAATGCTGTCCACTCATTTATCACTTTCTTGAAGGCACTTGTTTGATCTTGTTGGTGCAGTGAATCAAGGAGGACCTCAGACTGAATGATTGATAACACGGTCACAACACATTGGGGATATGTCAGTTGCAGTGCATAATAATATGCCATCACATATAACAGACCATCACTGAGGAGATCTTTGCAGAATGTTGTGACCGGACAATCCCCCACAGCCAGGATGCAGTTTGTTGGGCTGATCATCAGTAGTGGACAGGACAGCGGTCGTCAGAGGTGTCAAAAGTACACACCTTCTTTACTCAAGTAAAAGTATAGTTACCTTGGTTTAAAAATACTCTAGTAAAAGATGAAGTATTGACTCAACTTTTTACTCAAGTGAAAGTAAAAATTACAGTCTTCAAAGCATACTTAAAGTACAAAAGTATAGAGTATTCCTGCACCCGGAGCGGACCGGGGGTGGGGGGGGGGTTGGTGGGGGATGGTAGTGG
>JAOVYU010038397.1:0-10872 GCA_025674565.1 Synodontis membranacea
AGATGACAATAGGAAGAAACCTTGAGAGGAACCAGACTCAAAAGGGAACCCATCCTCATTTGGGTGACACCAGATACTGTAATTACAAATAAGATACTAACGTTACTGTGTTCATTGTCAAAACTACATTGTGTAGAACATAAATCATAATGGTTTAAACAAAATTGGTACTACCATCCCGGAGGGTGCCAGCGATGGTGTTGCTTGGTGTAGCACCGGTTGGCCTGCTGGATGGCTCTCCGTGCTAGGGACCAGAGTCGCTGGCACTGGCGGACCAACTGTTGTGCCGAAGATGTGTCTACTTCGGGTTCCTGATGAGGTACTTGGCCCAGGAGTGCTGCCGATCGGCGACGGAGCACCTCAAGTAGCCTGGATAGTGCAGGAGTGGTCAGCCCAGAGATGTCCAGATGCCCTCCATAAACTACAGGTTCTTCCAGTAGCCAGTGTAGCGTTCTGCTCCCATAGCTCAGTTTTTAAAAAAAGTTCCAAATTCTAAAACAACCACGATAAAAGTCTGGTAATCCAGCAAAGTCCTTTAAAGTAAAGTTTTTTGTGTCCATTAAAAATAATGTTCTGTCTAGCCCCAGTCCTCCCACAGTGTGTAACAGACTGTAGGCTGTTGTTGTCCATGCCAGGGTCCTGGGTCCATTGAGCAGTCTCTGGATGAATTGAAGTCTGAAGGCAGCAGCTCTGCTGGCCAAGTGGACCAGACCCTACCCCCCTTCCTCTTTGGGCAGATGAAGGGCACTCTGAGGAATCCAGTGTAACCAGTCCCAGAAGAAGTCCACCAGCAATGCCTGGATGTTTGCTAGCAGGTTTGGTGGGGGATCCACACATGCCAGTTTGTGCCACAGGGACTGTTCTGCCTCGGTTAGAGGCTGTGTACAATTTATGATGGACATTTGCATTAACCAATATTATATTTTTGTGCGATTCTAATGTTCAGTATAAGTTTGATTTTCGCCTGCCGCTAGGTGGCAGTGTGGTCTCTTATTTTGACGTGTTTTCGCGAGTAACGCATATTGGGTAACAGGAAGCAAAAAACTCCCGAAGCAGCGAGCACGTGGTGCAGCGAGCCTTGACATGTTTGTGCCGCACCCTTCTTCTAAATCCTTTTGGAAGCACTGGCTGTAAGTTCATTTAAATCGTTTTATGTCCAGCTTGTATTGCTGAAGCATATGTTCAGTTTAAAGGTGGTGTAATCAACTATGTTTTTGATTGCCGATCTCAAATTGCACTAGTGCTCTGCATTGAGAATGCTCCTAATCAGCAATGTATCTGTATTTTACTTGTTAGACGGATAAGTTGTTACGGTTAGATAATTTCTGTATTTCTTTCATTTTATTTACAGTTTTACTCGGTTCATTGGCCGCAGAGTGATTGTGTAAACCGCACACTGAACTATTAAAGGAGCAAGGCGCTCACATGTTCTGCCCCTGTAGGACATCTTTGGAATTAGTCACTTCCACATGCCCAGTCTGCCTTTTACTTGCTCAAGAGTGCCCTCCCAGTTTTTATTTAAAAACTCAGTGCTGCCCAGATAGACACCCAAGTACTTAAAACCACATTTTTTTCAAACCAATTCTCCTGGTTGTGCAGGTTGCTCACTTCCCCATTCTCCTACTAAAATGGCTTCACTTTTTGCCCAACTGACTTTTGCAACTGATAAATTCTCAAAGCCTTCTAGAATATCAGTTAAAACATTCACATCTCTTTGCGTGTTTACCATTACAGCCAGCTGCATATGTCGAGAGACAACCTGGAACATTTGACAGAGGCAGAATAAAACCAGCAAGTTCACTCCTTAATTTACACAAAAGAGGTACACTTGCTATAGTATATAGCATGCCAGACAACGAACATCCTTGTCTGATACCTCTATGAACTTAGAAAGGGGTACATAAACCACCATTAACCTTTAGTGCACTCTCAATTTCGTTGTACAAAGTCTTGATTATGACAGTAAAACTGGGGCTGAACCCTAAGGTTTCCAGCAACTTCCACAAATAGTCATGTTCAACCCTGCCAAATGCCTTTTCCTGGTCTAGAAAAATGAGACGAGTCTTTCAGCCCAATTTAAGCCTCCTGCAGCTTAGCAGGAGCTTGCCACCTTTCACACTGTCTTTTAAGACATCCAGCACATCCTGCCCTATTACTGCCTAGAAGGTTTTGTAAAACTCAACAGGGAGACCATCTATGCCTGGCACCCGTCCATTCTCCATAGCCTACTCCAGAGAGCCTCTCAGAGCTGTCCCAGTGTTAGCTCTCTGCCCATTTTGCTGGCTATTTTCTCTGAGAGCTTCGGCAAGTTCTTAAGAAAGCTCACTTCCATGCTCTGTGTTCCTGACCGCTCACTACTGTACAGCTTTGAGAAGAAGGTGACTGTCTGCCTGTGAATTTTTAGTGGGTTCTGATACAAGATCCCTAATTCTGTTCACACAGCATGTATAAGCTTTTTCTGTCCATTTTTTTTTGCTCAAGACCAAAAAAGAATTAAGAAGGAGCATCATCTCATTCACGCTTATAAAGCATGATCAGACCAGTGCCCCCTGTGCTGTAATGCCTAGAAGGCCACTCATTGTGTTCTTTTTGGTTTTGAAGGTTTCAATATGTCCTCGATCTCCTGTGGCCTCCAAACACTGGAGTTCCACTATTCCAATCTCCAGAGCTTTTAGTGATCTGACAATGTCTCTGGTGACATTAAGAGTGTACTATTGACAAAACACCCTGGTTTGTGCTTTAGTTACATCCCACCAATGCTGTAGAGAGCTGAAAGCTGCCTTTTCTGATTTTAAAATATTCGTTCTTTGTTCTTTCTGATATTTAAAATACTCGTTCTTTTGTTATTTCTGATGATGCACTTTACCATGTTATGATTGGAGATGCCTACTGGAACGATAAAACACTTTGTAAAAAAAGCCAGTTGATGTTTAAATCCATAAAACCGATCTAGTCTTACTAGAGAGAGAGTGTTATCTATCGAATAGGCTGACATGTACTGTCTTTGTTTGTTATTTAAGGTTCTACAAATGTCACTTAGTTCATGGGTCTCCATCATCTCCCACAAACGTTTTCGGGAGGCAACATGAGGTTCTGGGTGGTACCTATCTAGGTTATCAGTTGTGCAGTTAAAATCACCACCTAAAATTTAAATGTCATCAGTGATGCAGTTCGTAATTACATTATTCAGTTTATCTAAAAATGTCATTCTCTCTACAGCATTGGTGGGAGAATACACACAGATAAAACAAAAACTCACATTTTCATAAAAAACATTCACTTTTAAAAGCCTCCCATTTACACATTCTTCTACCACATAAGCGTTTGAAATAAAATTGCGGCCAAACATTAAGGGAACCCCACCACCAGGTGTTTTGCTGTGACTTAAAATAGCTAGCCCATTCCACTCCTGCACCCAGTCAGCAGCATTTCTGGCATCACTGTGTGTTTCCTGTATCATGGCTACATCTATGTGCTTTTGTTTTTGCAGCTCATATAACTTTACTTGCTTTACACCGTCTCTTGCCCCATTAATATTCAGGCTTGCTATGCGAATTACATCCATTAGAGAGTAGCGCAGATAAAACAACCCAGAAAAGAGGAATCACACCCAGATAAAACATACCAAACTTTTTATGGGTCATCATACGTGGTTTCTTTGATTACTTTAGCTATTAGTTTCTTCAGTTGAAACATTTCCTTGTCAGTAAAAACAACTTCTCTTCTAAAATGCTTAACATCATGATCAAGCTGCTTACGGTCAGGGAAGTACATATCTATCTCAACATTTCTCTGGAACTTGGTGGTTTTTAAAAAAACTCTTGATGTTCTCTGCAGTATATACAACTACTGGGTGTTCTTCTTGTGAGTCAAGGCTAAAAACAGAGTCTGACAAGTACTCGTCGCTATCCCATTCTCTTCCTTCTGTCCTGACATCTGTCTTTGCTTGTTTGTTCCCCCCAAAATGATCCCAAGCACCCCTAAAAATATAGTTATTATTATTCTATTTTTAAATTATATATTCACACATTTCATACAAGATATCACTGAGCGCTGATATGCACTTAACAAATAGAAGCAAGACTATGAATTGAAATTAAAAATAATAAGTCTAGCTATCATTATTTAATTAAAATTATGTACTGGCTGTTTAAGCTGCTATAGGTAGCATTAGGCGGGCATTAGGACACTAGGACTCAGGTGGAAGGTACATGTCGCTGCTTGTTAGCGAGTAGCAACCAGAGCCTATTTACTATTAAAATTTCTCTGGTAGCAATGTTTATAATGTTTTTAATGAACAAAACCCCAACATGTAGGCTGTTAAAAAAAAAAAAAAACTCATGGACTCATTTAGACTGTAATTAAAAATAAAAAAAAGGTAGACATCCTTAAGACTAAGGAAAGCAAAGGCAGGGGATCTTCCAAGCCCCCCTAAATGGCCAGCCTACTAAAATTCCTCCAAGAGTGCACTGATGTAACATCGTAGAGATCATTAAACAACCCAGACAAACATCTATGGAACTAGTAAAAAAATAGATCCCAAAACAATTTTTACTATTCAAATATTTTTAATATTCAAAATGTGGATACCTGCAATTCAAGTGTCTAAAAGTTAAAATTTAATTGTAAATAGGCAAGACAGCAATTAAAAAAAACAAAAAAAAAACAGTGTGGTCGTTATTGATTCCTGGAGTAGTTTTGAGCTCAAGGCTGGCCTGTTAGGGCAGGACAAAATCCACCCACTTGGCAAGGTGCCACTCTCATATTTTGCAGTATATAAGTCATAGTCTCAGAACAGGCCTAGTTAATCTGTGACAGTCCAGAGTCAAAGCCAGGGAATAGACAAGCAGGCTAAACTGACAACATACTTGCTGCTCAGAGTCATCACTAAGGTTCCACTATGTTGAGACTGTGTCTGTCCCACAACCTAAACAAAAATGTAGATATACTCAGAGAGTTTGCTTTAGTAATCTAATTAATATTTATCTTTTAACATTTAAATGATAAATGCTAAATTATCATTTGGCATTTAACATTTGATGGTACATTCAGAATTATCCTAATGATAACTAGTGAACATTTAGATCATACTGAATTAACATTAACATTTAGATCATACTTAATGTACAGCCAGCAACTTTGATCTTAAGCTAGGTCTATTAAATGCTAGATCCCTCACATCTAAAGCTCTTATTGTTAATGAAATTACTACTGATCAGGAGTTTAATGCACTGTCTTTAAAAGAAACATGGATTAAACCAAATAAATACGTAGCATTAAGCAAAGCTAGTCCTCCCAGGTGCAGTTATATACACCAGCCCCATCAAACTGGCAGAGGAAGAGGCATTGCAATTATTTATATCAATAAACTAGGCATCACACATAAACCTGTACAGAAATTCAATGCGTTTATGCTAACAGCCACAAAAAATAAGTCTATCAAGTCAATTCTGATAATTATAATTCACAAATACCCAGGGCCAAATTCTGAATTCCTTGTGAATTTGCAGATTTCATAAGACCTGGTTGTCTCTTTAGACAATGCATTACTTGTTGGAAGAACAGCATTGACTCTAGATTCAGTAGGTGTTAATCAGAAAATAATATGATATACTCGTGATGGTGGCCACACCCTTGATGTAGTACTAAATTTTAGTATTACATTTACATTTACGGCAATGTAAATTAATTTAGTATTAGTATTAGTATTAATTTTAGTACTAAAGTATAGAAAATATAGTCACACCTCCACAGTCTGAAACTACAGTATCTCAGATCATTACCTTATCTAATTAAAATGTCTTAGTTATAATATATGCACCTTACCACACTACCTTTACAAACAAAAATTCATGTCAGCTACTGCAGAGAGTTTTATCGGTAAACTCCCAGAATTATCAACTTTGATTGGATCATCTTCAGGATATCTGCCTGTATTAGCCAGCACTGCTAACTGCAGCGAACCGTAATGAGACCAAATACGTTTGAATGCAAAAAAAAAAAAATCGGGTTTTATTACATTTTAATATATTTAAGTCTTAGGCAGACTTTGTGAGCTGTTTCTATAAGATGTTGAAATAGCGAGGCCCCGGCATTAGCCGCTAATGCAGATGCTAGCGCTAATGCTAGCGCTAATGCTAGCACTAATCACGTCAAAGTTAATGACAGACCATTTCCGGTCATATGTCATTTCCGTTTCAAACATGAAAAAATTTATATACATATATAGAGTATAGCAAAATTAACTAGGAATTAGACCACCACAGAAACATTCACACTATCCATATGTAGCAATGACTTTTCACAAAGTCAACATTGAAAATCAGGCAGAAAATTCAAACTATGAATTTAACACCAGACAATTTGATAACTAATCCTGTAGAAAATAAAATAACTATAACTGATCAGTGATTAGAATGTTTTATCCCCTTCAGGAGACTGAACCAATTGCACTAATTTCCCCCTTCTTTTCGTCAAACAGATGATACCAGAAGCAATCCTACCTATTCTAAAAATAATAAATTTTTCCCTAAGCACTGGCTATGTACCTCAATCCTTTAAATTAGCAATTATTAAACCCCTGCTTAAAAAACTATGCCTCAACCCATTCAGCTGTCCATTCATAAACCAAGATCCAACCTCCAGTTTTTCTTCAAAATGACCTACTGCTGGCCTCTGATCAGGGTTGCTTGTGTTACTGGACCTTAGTGAGGTTTTTGACACCACTGATCATCACTTGGAAACTACTTACTCCTGTTGAGGAGCAGCAATGCAGGTTTGTGATTCAAAAACATTGTTTTTTCATTTTCCTTAAAGCAATTGAAGGACATGCACAAAACACAGTTATATTGTGTATATACTTACTGTATACTTCCACAATTAGGAGGTGAAGGCATTGTGATTTTGGGTTGTTCATCTGTCTGTAAATCTGTCTGAGATTTTTGGTTGTATGATATCTCAAGAACAAATAGTTAAATGTTTGTAAAATTTTTAAAGAATTATCATTGTAACTAGTAGATGCACTGGGTTATTGTATTTTGGAATTGATCCAAACAGGATCAAGGTCAAATGTATAAAATAACTTTTCTTTCTTTCTGTGAGTTGAGAACTTCCTTCCTGTTATATGAAATAAGGTCATTTTAGGGATACAAAATTGTAACAAAAAGACAAAGGTGGAGACATCCTCACAGATGCAGTGTTTTTTGAATTCTATTTATTTTTAAATGCCGGCTTTAGTATTCTTCCACTTTTTGTAAAACCAAAAGAAATGTCAACAATTAAAAATGTATAAACAACTGTCACAGTTATTTGTGACATTTAAAGATGTTGAATTAAGTGTCGGTTCAGTTCAGGCATTTCTTCTATTGCCACACTGACTGATCAATTATAGTTTAGTTGGGATCAAACTGTACAAGACAGTCACAAAATCAACAGTGTTGAGTTAAAAAACTTATCACCCCTCCATCTGAATAACTACTAATGCCTAAGAAATGATAATAAGTAAATAAACCTGAGTGACAGACAGAGATAGATGCAGAGAAAGAAAGAAGAAAAGCAACAAAGTGATCATTGCATCATATTGCATCAGTGTGTCATTGCATCAGATCTCTGGTTAGAAAAATACCAAATAAATACAGTGTACAATTTACGTGTAATGATGATGTGCTACAAATGGGTGGTGCACTGATTTTTTGGAATAAGGAACCCTGAAAATCTGACTTCACACTCCTAAAGCCAACAGACCAAACAGCGCAATGGTAAGAATGCTTAAAATATATGTACTTGAGAAAATTAATGTGTACTAAATAATATGTAGAAGTATGCATTAATGAGTATCACTAGTGCTAAAGATTATTATATTGTCATGAGATTTTTTCATTCAAAGTATCTAAAATTTAGAAAGAAAATGTTATCTGCGTTAAATACAAGCACCTTCCTACTTAAAGTAAGAGATTTAAACTTAAAGTTTAGTTTAAAATGTTAAAACAAGCATGAATGTTAAAATGTAAGACAGGTATGTATTATACATCAAAGTTATATCAAAGTTTATTACTTAATGCATTAATTTGATTTTATATAAATATACCCTTTTGGTATTGGTTAATTCTGAATGTATTTTTAATGCTTACTCTTTTCAATGTCAAGGATTCTTTAAGGTTTCATTAGATAAGTAAGGGTGCTTTTCTTAAACAAAGTCATTCTACTTGAAATAGTCGACTGTACTGTAAGCTTTGACAGAGAAGCTTTATGTCTTTGCTCAGAGGGTCAACCTTTGAACTCTTAAGCTTTCTAAACTTCCAGTGGTTAAGTCATAGGCAAATTCTTTTTTATATGTCAGATGATTTACTCAGTATCTACGTACTTGCAAATGAAGAGTAACCAAATTTGTTTATTCAGTTTTTCAACTAATTATGCATAAGATAGTTTCTAGTTTTTGTTTTTTTTTTGTCATAAATTATATTTGCTGTAAATTAAAAATTAAAATAACACATATACACAAGTATTCAGATCCTATATACTCTGTACAGTCGGTAATGTAAAATAAGGAAGAAGTAAAGGGGATATTAGTTTTGCATAATCGTTTACTGGTATTAAATGTAGTCTTTTAAACATTTTCTTTATAAATAAATCTAATAGGCTAAAACCTAACAAACTTTATGCAAAGAAATTTTCCAAGCTTTGCATAGATATCATTATAGTGATGAGAAATTCCCTGTGTAAAATTAGCTTTTGCACAGGTATAAACTCCTACCTTGTACCACGGAGAATTTGGGCTCTATTTTCGTGGCCATAGCACACACATAAAAACAAGTTTGCATTGTTTAGAAATATACTTATGAGCATTGGAAAGATTTACAATGGTGCACATGTAGAAAATGGTTAAGTTTCAGTGAATACATTACTAAGAGGTGTTCAATCAAATCAGCTCCTCTTTTTTTCTTTAAGACTTTAGTGAGTGCTGCACAGAACAATGATGTTTTAGTAGTGGCATGATTCATACTTTATTATTATTTTTTTTTTATCGGATTAAAAATAAATGACTGACTAAATGGAAATATATTTTCTGTGTTATTCAGTATATAGTGGAGTCCAAAAGTCTGAAACCACTATAAAAAATTATTCTATTCTGCATTAATTTATTTATTATATTTATTACAACACATTCATTATTGAGTGATAATCTTTTGAATGATTGAATTTCAGAGTTTCTTAGTATTTGCTATGTCATCTCTTTGCTTTAATGACAGTGTGCACTCGAACTCGTATGTACTCCACTATTTTATGTAAAATCTTATAATCCAGTTTATATCAAATATATCAGCATGTCATCTGAACATATGCTTCAATAGATGAAATTAAGCATGAGGAAAATCTGACCTTTCGTACGAAGCAGTAAACATGGCCAATGTCACAAATTTGATCACATTAAAACTAGAACCTAGAAATAGTGCAGAATTTTAAACAAATTAAGTATATGGATCATTTTCTTTGTTTAAATATTAAAAAAAAAAAATCCAAAAGCTTCGGTTCATTCCAGTTTTAAATAAAAAAGTGGTTCTCGCTGTGTTTTTAATTTTAAATAACAACTTTTAAATAATTGCACACTTCAGTTCTTAATGCTGATGAACTTAATAAGTTCACAGTGAAACTCTTTAAACACTGTCAAATACAACATTAATTCTAGATTGTGCAGTTTTTCTCACAAATTAAAGCAATTTATGAATTATGAATTCATGAATAAAAAATAAACACTGTTTTATCGATTGATTAAAAAATCTAGCTAATTAGATCTGATCAGGCAAACAGGGTTAAAAACAAATAATCTGCTTCACACCACCTCAACTATTTTCGTTACCCTGATATTTCAGGCCAGGCCTAATTAAAACAAAGCATCTAAGGAAGGTCTTGAGATTGAATATAGAAGCATACAAAACAGAACTGACATTTATGCTCCATTTATGTGTGTATATGTGGGCATATATACAAAGTAGGATGAATGGGCATGTCTTTTATAGTCCATGTCAGCTGGCATAGATTTAAATGCTGGTTAAAATAAAAACCTAATGTGTAACTGCATAAAACCTTTCCATATAAAATGCCACTGAGTAGCCCCAGCTACAGTAAGTTGTTTTTTCTTATTCTTACAGTTATGATAATTGGGTTGAATTAATTAGTATTAAATTAGATTTAAATCAGTAAATTGTGAACATCCACTATTAAACTTTTAAGTCTATGCTTTAAAAAGGAAAAGATTTATCCCTTGGGGTAAAAAAAATTCATGTCCATTTTTGGTTTTGATTTTGGATTTGATCACTCCTCATCCTGTTGCACCATTAGCGAAGCGCATTAATTTATGCACATGAAAATGGCAACAGAGCTCAAGGACCAAACCAAGCAAAAATAAATAAATTGTGCTAGTGTTATCCAGCATATTGCATCTGCGCTAAGATGACACTGACAAACAGAGCCCTTTATGTGCATTAATTATATATAAACTATTTTTTTTTTTATTGCTGCAGGACAACTGTTCCAGTGTCATCACTCCACTATTAGAGAAATATTACCTCTCTCCAATGTATGGTCTGGAATTTACTATTGGCTTCATTGGAAACCTGCTGGTGGTCCTGGGCTATATCTTTTGCCTGCCTAACTGGAAGTCCACAAATGTGTACCTGTTTAATCTGTCTGTGTCTGACCTTATCTTCCTGTGCACTTTACCTGAGATGTCCTACAACTATGCTTACAATCAAAAGAAGTTTAATTCTTCACTATGTGTGGTTAATCGCTACATCCTTCATGTGAACTTGTACTCCAGCATCCTTTTCATGATGTGGGTGAGTGTGGACCGATTCTTGCTGTTGTGTCACCCAC
>JAOVYU010038457.1:0-10871 GCA_025674565.1 Synodontis membranacea
AGCCAAATAAATACTTTGAAGATAATTTTTGACTCCAGACTTCTTTTTGAGAAACAAGTGTCGACTTCGCTACGACATTAGCAATAAATGTTTTATAGTCAAAGTATGGATTTGACGTGATTTAGATGTTATCTGACCTGGTTATAGGTCAGGTTTTTGGTGACACTGGGAAAAATGGACGCAGCCACTCTCATCGATTTCTGAAAGCTTCCTGCTGGTTTGTGCGAGGGTTCGAGTTCCCCAGACCCGGAGGCGATCCCCAGGTCCAAAGACTCAGGAATTCCCAGTGCGAACTGGGCGACAAGCCAAGCTGAATCGAACTGGTACTGTAAACATTTCTTAATTCTCCCTTTCTCACGGATTGCGTGGAAGGACAAATAATCGTGAAGGGCCCCAACGGAGGAAGAGACTAACTAAAAGAGAATAGATTTTATTTTGCCGGCTTATTTTTTTTAGTTGTTATTCTTTTGGGTTTAAACTAAATTAGTAGCTTAGATATATTTTCTTTTCTGTTATGTTAAGTGGCCATAAAAAAACATAAACTTTGAACTGATTTTGTCTGCTTCATTATTGATGTTCGTGTTAATGGCTCTTAAAACCATAGTTCTTCTATCATTGGCCCAGTTATCATTCCAAAGTAGACCCTACCTGTACCCCATTATTACGAACTGTAAGAGGGGGGGTTACAATAGCATAAAAAAAACAAAACCAACTTACTTGAGCACACGACTCCAGCATCTTCACCATGTCCACAGTCCTCTACTCCAAATCCTCTGTGTGAGCACTGATCTAAGTAGCTCTCAGTTCCATTACACTGAACATTATCCAGCCAGGTTGGTTCACTTCCCTGACCAAAACAGGCATTTTGAGGAGCGCTGACGGCTTTACTGCATCCAAGCTGTCTACACACCACCTCTGCATCCTTCAAGTCCCAGTCATCATCACACACTGTTCCCCATTGGGCTTTGTGCTGAATCTCCACTCGACCACAACAGTTACTCAGACCATTCACCAGTCTGATCTGGTTATTGACTGATTTATTATATTAAAAGGCAGAAGAAACAAAACCAGTTGGGTTTAAAATAAAAAGTTTGAACTTTGAACAAATTTAATATTCTTGAGAAAATTTTTTTATAGATTTTTTTTTATCAAAGCTACAGAGACTCAGTTTAAGAATCAAGCATCAAACTATGCAAATTTTGTTTAAAATGACTGCACATGCTCAAATATCCCAAAGAGCAGATGGAGTGACTGCTGTGCAGCAAATTACTGATAGGTAGTAGAAAATTTCACAATCATCAGTTAGCAGCATTTATGTGTTAGTCTGTTAATAAAGCTATTTAAATAATATGGAAATGATAGATAATCAGTCCAATTCTTTGGACAGCATTAATAATTAATTAACAACTTAACACTGTTCAATATAAAATCTTCAGTGTACTTCAATTTCATGACCAGCAATTTCTAACTAACAGTATTTATACATTAATCATGTTAATTAAGGTATTTAAATATTATATAAATTAATTAATGACAATTATTTGAATAGCATTTACTAATTAAATACTGACTTAAGACTGCTCTATATAACATCCTCTCTGTACTTACCCACAGTGATGGTAATGGAGTTGCTCCTGGATGATGTGGAGGCAGTTTCCCTGTATGAGTAGTCACAAGTGTACTGGCCCTGATGTGACTCATCTACAGTCAGAGTAAATGTTGTTGTAGTCTCTGCAGTTTGCTTCTTTATTAATGTCCCACTTTTATACAATCTAAAGTCTACAGAGATGCATGTTGGGCTGGGTGTAGTACAGGTGAACAGAAGGACTTCTCCAGGTGAGACCACAGAGTTTGGGGAGATCCGAGTCAGTGTGGGAGTCTGCAAGTCTTATATCAAAAATATATTTATATGTAAATTTTGTAAATGTGTTCAACTTAATGCATTCACAGGGTATAGCATCAAAAAACAATACCAACTTACTTGAGCACACGACTCCAGCATCTTCATGATGTCCACAGTTCTCTACTCCAAATCCTCTGTGTAAGCACTGATCTAAGTAGCTCTCAGTTCCAGTACACTGAACATCATCCAGCCAGGTTGGTTCACGTCCCTCACCAAAACGGGCATTATGAGGAGCGCTGACGGCTTTACCACATATAAGCTGTCTACACACCACCTCTGCATCCTTTAAGTCCCAGTCATCATCACACACTGTTCCCCACTGGGCTTTGTACTGAATCTCCACTCGACCACAACAGTTACTGGGACCATTCACCAGCCTGATCTCATTACGATCTGATTAATTATATTAAAAGGCAGAAGAAACAAAATCAGTTAAGTTTAAAATAAAAAGTTTGAACTTTGAACAAATTTAATATTCTTGAGAAAATTTGTTTTATAGATTATTTTTATTAAAGCTTCAGAAACTCAGTTTAAGAATCAAGCATTAAACTTGCAGATTTTGCCAAAATGACTTCAAATACTCAAGTATTCCAAAGAATGGATGGACTGACTGCTGTGCAGGAAAGCAAGCAAAACAAACAGCCTTTTAAATCACTGTCCACTCATAATTATCATCAACATTATTTGTTAAGTGCTTGATTTTACATGTTGGAGACCAATGTAATGTTTTTAGACATTCATTAGACATTTAGACATTCATTTTTCCATATTTTTCATTTCCACTGCCCCGTAATACCTCCATGCACCATTAGGGATGACAACAACAGTAGAACCAATAATAACAGGAGCTAACCTGATGGATTGTGCACAAAATTATAAATGCAATACTAAATAAATAGAATATATTCTATGTTGCTCTTTAATTACTTAATACAAATTTATTTATTATAAGACAAATAAAACATTGTGCATATAATCCATTAACAGCACACACCCTAGTAGTTTATTTCTTACATATTATCAACTGTGGAAGAAAAGCATACGGAAGAATGGGGCACTTTTTAAACTTTAGTATATTGCAGTGTGATTTGGAGCTGATACTTTGCTTCCTACATTGCGGTTGGTAATGTATTCATGAAACTCATGTACTCATTGGCTGAGTCAGCTCTACAAAAAGTACATTATTCTGTAGCATGTTAGTCTGTTAATAAAGCTATTTAAATAATATGGAAATGATAGATAATCAGTCCAATTCTTACCTCATCCACAAAAGTTCATGTACTGTGGGTTTCTTTCAGCTCAATGCATTTAAATTCTATAGTCATGTCCTGTGCCCAAATAAGAGCACCAGCACACAGCCAAGTGTAAGCTCCATTACAACAGTATAATTATAAATAATTTATAATAATTTAGATATTTTTTCTAAGACCTTGTAAGTGCTGGCTCTTCTGCTTGACCGTACAGCACAAAGAATCCTAGTAAACCCCAGGCTAACTGCATCCTGATTGCCATGCTGTGACTGCTGCTGTACCTACACACAAACTCCTCAAATAGTTTTTGGAATCATTATATTTTCAAGATTATCTTCCAAAATAACAGCCAGCTAATGTCACCATGTTGTAAAATTGATAGATTCTGAAGATATATGTATCCAGATTGGTTGACTGAAACTTACTAAATGTTACTAAGATGTTAATCAATGCAATATAAATATAATTACATTCATGACAAGGTCATAATAGAGTTTCTGTACCTGAACAGGTAACACCAGCATCTTCACCATGTTTACAGTCGTGTTTTCCAAATCCATTATGAGAGCACTGTGTGATGGTGCTTTCACTTCCATAACACCGAACATTATCCAGCCATATTGGGCCACTTCCCTGACCAAAGTGAGCACTTTGATGAGCGTTGGCAGCATTACCACATCCAAGCTGTTTACACACCACCTGTGCATCCTTCATATCCCAGTCATCATCACACACTGTTCCCCAACTGTTATTATAATAGACTTCCACTCGACCAGAGCAGATGTGATTGCCACCAGTGAGTCGTAGGTTAGTGCCATCTAAGACCCACAGCAAAATGCATGTTAATGTTAATTAATAATAATTAATCTCAGTGCAAAATAACCAAACACTTACTGATTTCATTTCTTTCAGTCCTGTTCATTTCTCAGAAACGCCTTTTACATAATGAATAATGAACTTTCTTTAATTTACATTGGGTAATTAATCTTATAATGCATGCGTAAATCCTATTTGTTACATTTTTGTCAACCCATCACCTCCCCTTCTGTTTGTTAAGATCTTTTTAAGCAGTATATTATTAAATTATTAATAACACGACTAAGAAAGTAAGAGAAAACAGTAAACGGAAGTTAAAGGGAAAAAATATAAAGAAAAAATATAACATCAGAAAAGAAAAAAATAAAAACATGACCAACATGTTTTTCAAAACAAAAGTTGATGTAGTCCTAGGATAAGAGAGGGACTAATTGCATTTCAGGGCCAAAACACTACATGTCATATTGCAATCTATGATCTTATATTCAGAAGTATTTAATAATCCAGAAATTCAAAAGATTTGCATGCAATCTATTTTGAATAGGTCGGGAAGGTGGCATGAAATTGCTGTATTATGGACAAAGTAGTAATTAAGGAATGTGTGCACTCAACTGTAAATAAACAAAATTAAAAAAAAAAAATCATGATATCATATTCAATTATAGAAATCCTTTCCCACAGTAGATCCATCAACCACCCAGCTCTGTGTGTGTACAGTATGTGTGTGTGTGTGTGTGTGTAGCTGGGGTGGCTTTTTTGCTGTAGCTGTAGTTTATGAAACCTCAGCAACCACTGTGCTGACGTGGCCTGGCCAGAATTTAAGCTTGGTGCCCCTGATCTAGAAAGAAAATCAAATGTATTTAAATTAAAAGTAAACTTACCAGCCAGCAGAGAAGCTGTAAGAACACTGACTATAGAGAGAAAATATAGAGGAGGAATTTCATTAAACCAGTGATGTAAAAACTCAAAGCTGTCTTTAGTCTAATAATCTTACTAATAATAAACTAAAAGGAAATATAAATAAACCTCAGCTATATTTGAATGTACTACATTGTGTCTATAATTCAGTAACAACTGAAACAACAGTGTAAGTTCAAACTCTGAGCTTCCTGTAAAAAGCAATAAAAAACACTTGTGTATGATTGAGTTTGCTCGGGCAAGAGCATCGTGCTTCTGCTATACATTAGTGCAGGCGATAAGGTCTCTCAACCACAACACCACACAGGACTAATATCATCTTTTTAAACCCAATTGGCTAGACATTCATGGTCACTTATGGTCACATTCATGCACACTTCACTTTACATATTTATACTTTCATTCAGGACCATTGCACAAGACACTTTAATAGGACACTTTTTACGCATATTTGCACACCAAACTGTGATTTGCAAATCACAGTTTGTTTCTATAGCAACAGCTTATTCACATTAGTTTCAGTTGATTCGTGACTACATTTTATTCACTGCAAAAGTTTGGCATATCTCACACATCGCAGAAAAAATAATTGTGTCACAATACCAATATTGAAATATATATTGTGGCACAATTATCTTTTTCTGTGATCTATGTTTCAATATTGATCAAAGTGACATTTATATATACAGAAATTTGTGAACAAATAAAAATCATTCATAAACATATCTACTGTATACAGACATATGCAGTATATATACATAAGGCAAGACACTACAGGTAGAAATAGTATAGAAATTAGTCATGTCAGTTTTTCACACATTTGGATTAACTATGTCTATGATACGTCTCATAACTTTAGTATTGAAAACATTAAATTATGTCGCATTGTGCCATAATAACAATAAGCATATCCCTTATTATATATATTTATATGTAGTTGTGGTCAGAAGTTTACATACAGTCATCATGGACACGAATGTTACAGCAATATTGGTCATTTTTTCGTATTTCTTTGAACCGGTGTTTTTCTGGGGAAAGAATAATTGTACAACATACATCTTTAATAGAGAAAATACAAGAATTTTCTTGCAAAAGTTTAAATATTGGATGATCTCTTCCAGAATTGAGAATTCTTAGTTTTAGGTTCATGAAATGGTCATTCCTATTCATATTTAGAAATGAATTTTCCAAAAATATTTCACATTATTGTATTAAAATAATGTTAGATTTTATGAATGAAGTTTATGTAAACATGACATATTTACCTGTACGCTTAGGTAAATATGCACTTTAAATGTCCTTCTCTGAATAATATCTTCACAGTAAAATAATAATTTAAATTCTAACATCATACAAGACTAGGATTTCTTTTGTTTTCATTTATTTATTTATTTTTATTTAATTAATTAAACATACCTAATTTGCATGAATAAATTTACATTTTAAAAATATCAGCAATCAATTGTAATATGTATTGTTGAATACAGCAAGAACTGTAATATGTATCGTTGAATTTACCAAGCATTATGTTAAGAGCCGGTCTCAGCATTCTGGTTCTCGAGGCGTCGTTCAGTTTGGTGATAATTATAGCATTTACTGCTGCTGTCTTCTCACAGTGAAACTCATGAGCTGATGAGGCTGATGGTCTTTTTCCTGTGAAGAGGTGGAGTTTCATTTTAGCCATTCCTCTTTTGTTTGTGAATGGTTAAAATGCACAGTAAATATCACTTCTATTGTATCACAAACACTTGTCATGCCTACATTTATTAAAGTGATCAGTATCATTCATGACTTTCCCACACAGTGTAATGACAAGAAAGACTTGTTAATGAGCTGAATTATATTGCTGGACACAGAAAAGAATTTCATGCTCTCAGTTCAACAGAAACCATTAATCAGATAAGGCAATAACACCTAGATTGTGCTGTATATATTTCAAGTTTGAACAATCATTACACAGGGGGAGGAAACTTGTTAGAGCCCACAGAGTGTCAAAAGTGCCAAAAATATTCACTTCCTCTTGTTACTTTTGTTCATCTTGTTCATCTTACAGTGGTCACAAAGAAAAAGAAAACAACATATAGACTTTTAGACCATGATGAGCTGCCTGGAACAGCTTCTCTGAAACTATAATGGATGCCAGAACAATATCACTATTTGTGTTTTATCACAAATAGTGTTTTGATGATTGTGGTTGAGAATGAATTTAAGTCATTTTATATGTAGAGGGCTTTTTATAATGGACATTGCCTCAAAGTAGCTTATTAAACTTATTAAACCTCTGTAAAGTTATCGTTGCAATTGTAGGCCTAAAGCTGTTTGCATCAGCTGCTGTACAAAGACTTCTTCACAGTTTTTAAATGCATCTTTAGACTGTCCATATGGGAGCAAGTGATGGGAAGTTCAGCTGCAAGTAGAGCATCAGGATGGATTAGGCCAGTCCAGTGAGTAGGAGAGAGAAAGAGAGAGAGAGAGAGAGAGAGAGAGAGAGAGAGAGAGAGAGAGAGAGAGAGAGATTGTTCGGTAAAGAACAGAAGCAGGAACAGCAGAAAGACTAGCTATGTCAGCATAACATGAAGGGAGAACTAGAATGTAACAAAGACATGAGAGCACCCTCCAACATAAAGTGGATAGCCACTACTGCACCATCAACAAACCTGAGTGAGAGTGGGGGTGGCAACAGGACCTAAAAATTCCAGTTTATTAAAAACAGTCTATGCCCAAGAACACTCCAGACCTGCTCCTTTACCTAATAAAAAGCTATTAATAAAAAGCTTGACTAAACAAATATGTTTTAAGCCTAGAGTCCCTAACAGTAATAAACTGTGGAAGCTCTGCCCCCTGTAAACTTCATTATTTGAGCTACCAACAAATAGCCTTCACCTTTTGATCTATGTAAGTGTGGAAAATCATAAAAGACCAGAAGTTTACTCAGGTTCTTTATCCCAAGATCATTCAGTGCTTTATTGCTAAATACTAGTATTTTATAATCAGGTGTGATGTGATTATGTCTTCTGCTCTAAGTAAGGACTCTCATTGCTGCATTCTGGGCTAGCTGAAGGTTGGAACATACAAACAGTAAGGCATCACAATAATCTCACCCAGAGGTGACAAAGGAATGAGTCAACATTCATACTATTTATTTCTGCACATACAGTACTGAAACTATCCAGACTTTTATATGGAAAGTCATGTCTCTGGCCTCCAGTTTCAATAAACCTGTGCCCTTATAGATGCTTTGATTGAGTTATTGCTTTGGGTGATGTCCTGAGGGTGGCATAGTCACTTACAATACATCCCCATTTTTTTGCCCTTCAAACTTATATGATTAGGAATTCACTTGCCATTTTGGCCCACCTCTTTGCTACATAGGTATGAGCATAACTGTGGTGCCCCAGGCTTTTCTAGGCTCTTGGAGGTAAAGGGGAGGCTAGATTAGCTAGTCAGCTGACTGGAGTCGAGGTCAGGTTATTTTTAATCAGGGGTGTGAATGGCTAATTTAAAGCATTTATGTTCATAGCCAGTTTTAAGGGAAGAATTCATTATTTTTAGAAGAGGTTTGATTGTTTCTGGTTTGAGGAAGTGTAAGTAAGAGATCTAGTATGCAATGGTGTTGATGAGGGGATTAGTGAAAACAGCCTCTCAAAGGAGAGTATCTAGAACCAGAGACTGTCCCTGTCTTCACTGTAGAATCTGTTCCTGTTTTAGTGACTGTTCCAGTCCCAGAGCCTGTTCCAGTGCCCTCTCCAGATCCTGATCCAGTCACAAAGCCAGCTCCGAATCCTTATCCAGTCACAGCCTGTGCTCCTGGTCCCATGCTATTACCCATGCCAAGGTTTAAGCTCAAGTTCCTTAACCCCCACTCAGACCTAAAGCCTCCATGATCATGAACCATGCCATGCCCGAACCCATGGGCCCAGGCCCACCAAAGGTGATCACCAGTAGGTGCTCCGGAGACAGGGGGGGAGTTCTGTCATGTCATAAGTGCTGTGTGCTCATTTGAGCTCTTTTGCAGCCCACTGTGTCCATTGACTTCCTCCCTGACTCCGTTACCCTGCAGGCTCCATGGCGAGGTGGAATTGGAAGTTGACACAGTAATGAAAACTCAGATCAGCTGCATTGGATTTCATATAATTATAGACATTATTTAAAGACTCACTTGTGCATACTTCTAGTGAAAAGCATTAACATCATCTGACTTATTGCTAACCATCTTGTTCATGTTTTTTTCACTGGTTTTGTACTTTTTGTTTTTTGGTTTCCGAGTTTAACCTAGTCTCATATACTCCTGTTTGCCTGTGTTTTCTGTCTCCTGCCTGCCTGACTCTGCCTTCGCCCCATGTTCACCTCATGTTTTGTATGCCTGGTTTGTTAAATAAACTTATTCTAATTTACCTTCAGTAAATCCCAGTGATCCCTGTACACTCAACTCCAGCCAACATTACTAAATGTCTTTGTGTTATTGCCAAGCGTTTGTATCTAGTTTCCAATTTTGACTTTTTTCTAGTTTTGGATTCAGATTTTGTCTTGCCTCGTACATACCTGCTTGTATGTATTTTGATTTCTGCCTGCCTGACTCTGTCTTTCCCTCACATTTGCATTTGCTTTGCCTGGCTGTTGAATAAGCGATTTTTGATTTTTAAGAAATCCTGTAATCCTGTGCATGCATCCTATTTGCAAACATATCCCTCATTCCTGACATTGTCTAGAATGATTTTTGTTATCTTCTATTAGGGTGAAAAGATATATTGATCTAGCAGCAGTAAAACCTTTTCCAAAGTTCAGGGAGTTCTTCTTCCAATAATTACATATTACCAGTTTAATTTTATAATGATGTGTTTTAGGGTATCATCAACATAGCAGGGTGCTAGCTTGTTCTCCCTATTAATTTTCTTTTAAGGAGTAGTTCACTATCTACAGTACGGTAGAATATTGATTCTAAGCATTCAGTTGCCTTATCAAGTTGTAACAAACTACTTCTATTACCACAGATAATAGTCTTAGCTGTTAGCAGAATAGAGGGGAAGGGATCACACAAAACAATTGTTTCATTAACCAGTGTATTATAATTATTATTATCCAGCATATGACCACCACCACTTTAATGTGCTCAGGAATACACACACATATGCACTCATACACATGCAAGCTCTCTCTCTCTCTCTCTCTCTCTCTCGCTGTCCGTAGTCTGTACAAAGTCTGTTTAATGTCTGTATAATCCACCATCTGTATATTCCAGTGTCCGTCTCTTAGAAATGTCCGTATATATTCTCCAACCTCCGTGATTGGTCCGAATGGACCTGGCTGTGTCGGCATAATTCTCCTCCTCTCCTACTCGTTGTGTTGTTTCTTTCCGTCTCTCCGTCACTCCCTCCGATGGCTGAATCCACACAACACACACACTCCAAACACACACCAAAAAGAAACCCGCCTACCAAAAGGCAGGCAGCCATTAGGATATATACAAAAAAATAGACAATATACCAGGTAAACACAGACATAACATAAATCACTTACATACACAAGGAAAATAACTTCTGTATGAGGGTTTCTCGGTAGCATGAACCGGTAGCTAATGTTTTTAACCTAGCTGCTGCTGCTGCTTCTTTTATACCGTAACAGCGGTATAAACCCCTGTTTAAACCCCCCTATAAACCCCTCAGAAGAAGGTGTGACTACACCATAAAACGGCTTAATGTTCGCTACATGGACCGTGAATAGACCAGGCTGATTAATTAACTCCACCTGGTAGTTCACCTTACCTAAGGCACGCTTGATTGTAGCAGGACCTTTCCACTTGGGAGCGAGTTTGGCCATGTAATAGTCTTCAGCTCGAGACTGGGGAAAAGCCCGCACCCACACCAAGTCGCCTTCTTGGTAAGTTACAGCTTGGCGGCATAAATTGTGGTATCTGGCCTGCCTCTCTTGAGCACGAGCCACATTACATTGTACAGTCCGGAACAGGCTTTTTTGTTTCTCCACCA
>JAOVYU010038475.1:0-10870 GCA_025674565.1 Synodontis membranacea
AGAGGGGTTTATATACGATACTCTAAATTAGTAATTAACCTAGTTACCCAATCACCAAGCTAAGGACATTAGCACACTGGGGAGTGTAATACCAGCACCAACACAAGACATACACCCAGACGTGACTAGGGGAGATTCTTAAAGAGACAGACATGACAGAGAGAAAACCTCAGGCATACTAATCCTCCGATTAGTATTCCGGTGACCTGGAGCGCTGGGGAGGAGCGACGGATATGACAGTACCCCCCCTCTAGAATCGGCCTCCGAGGGGGACAGGATGCGTCCCATCCGCCTAGGAGGCCTCGAGGACGGCCGTGATCAGCGTGAAGACCGCCTTCGAGGTCGAGGAGCTGGTCGGTCAGGCCGGGAATGGTGGAACTACTGTATCAGATCCTGGCTGAGGATGTCCCCGGCCGGGAACCAACTCCTCCCAGTCTACTAGGTATTGGAAGCGGCCCTGACGTCTCTGTGAATCCAGTAACTGGTGGACCCAATAGGTCGGGGTGCCCCCGATGTTGATAGGGTCAGGTAGGATGGGCTCAGCATCTCCTCCGTTAAACGCCCCCGGATTGCCGGCCTGAGGAGAGACACATGGAATACTGGGGAGATGCGCATATGAGAAGGTAACTTAAGTTTAACAGATACTGGAATAATTATTTCAGTTATTGGGAAGGGACCCAGAAACATACAGTAGGGGAGAGTTTAGCACATTGTAGACCAAGACGTAAGTCCTGGGTCGATAACCACACCCGGTCTCCTATCCAGAACTCCGGCGCCTCCCGCCTACCTCGATCTGCCTGTGACTTGAACCTGCGAACGGCCCGTTGGATAGAGGCGTGTGCTCCCTCCCAGACCCTATCTGCCCGCTGGAACCAATCATCCTCCTGAGGAACCTTGGAGGGAGTACTGTCCCAAGGACACAGAGGGGTGTGGTACCCGAGCACACACTGAAACGGAGTCAAGTCAGTAGCAGAGTGATGTAGGGAGTTTCTTGCGTACTCTGCCCAGACCAGAAGCTCTGCCCAGTCGTGCTGCCGGGCGTGGCAGTAGGTCTGAAGGAATCTCCTGAGCTCCTGGATGGTGCGTTCCGCCTGACCATTAGATTGGGGGTGACACCCCAAGGTCGCACTGAATATGAGGCGATAGCCCTCCTGATGTGTTGTTGTATGTTGGGCCACCAGTACCTACCCTGCATGAGTCGCAAGGTCCCGGCGAACCCTGGATGACCAGAGGCCAGTGAGGTGTGGACCCACTCCACCACCCGGTGTCACAATGACTCTGGTACATAGGTTCGGCCGGCAGGACACCCGGATGGTGTGTGATCTGGGCAATCTCTCTGTCCAGATCCCACATGCTCAGTGCCACCACAATCTCGGAGGGCAGAATGGGCTCCGGGGCCTTGATTGCCTCTTGCGGGGCAAAGCACCTAGAAAGGGCATTGGCTTTACCATTTTTGGACCCTGGAAGATAGGTGATGTGAAAATTTAATATGGTAAAGAATAACGCCCATTGAGCCTGTCTAGGGTTTAGTGTCTTTGATTGCTGGATGTATTCTAAGTTTCAGTGGTCAGTGAAAACTACAAAGGGGTTACGTGCCCCCTCGAGCCAATGACGCCACTCTTCTAAAGCTACTTTTATGGCTAACAGTTCATGGTTACCTTGTCATAGTTATGTTCCACGTCTGTGAACTTCCTCGAGAAGAAGGCACATGGGTATAATTTCTCCGGGGTTCCTTGACGTTGTGATTACACCGCTCCTTGTCCTACCTCTGAAGCATCAACCTCGACAATAAAAGGCTTGCTAGGATTGGGAAGCTTGAGAATCGATGTGCATGTGAATAGCTCCTTTAATTTCACAAAGGCCTCTCTGGCCTGTAGAGTTACTACAAGTTTTTTCAGTTTTCCCTTCAAGAGATTCATGAAATGAAGCGCCGATAGAAATTAGTGAATCCCCAAAATCTCTGTAGTTCTTTAACCGTGGTGGGCTCCGGCCAGAGCGAAACAGCGGAAAATTCGTTAGTGTCCATAGCTACCCCCTTTGACCCAATGTTATAGCCCAGAAATGCTATTTCGGTTCTATGAAATTCAAATTTCTCTGCTTAGTAGTTGTTTAAGCACCGTCTTATCATGCCGAACGTGTGTCTTCATATACGGCGAGTACACAAGGATATCATCGAGATAGACGATCAAGTACCTATTTAGCATGTCTTGAAAGACATCATTCATGAACACCTAAAAAAATGAGGGAACATTAACTAGGCCAAAGGGCATAACATTATATTGGTAGTGCCCAGATGGCGTACTAAATGCCGTTTTCCATTATCATTTAACCCATGATAGTCAATACAGGGCTGGAGTCCACCATCCTTCTTCTGCACAAAAAAGAAGCTCGCAGAGGCGGGAGACATGGATCGGCTAATGAACCCCTGCCGGCGTGCCTTGGACACATAGTCCTCCATTGCCTGGGTCTCCACCTCCGAAAACGGATAGACACTGGCCTGAGGGGGAATGGTGCCCAGCAGGAGCTCAACAACACAATCCCACGGTCGATGAGGTGGGAGATGGGAGGCCTTGGAAATGCTGAATACCTCAGCTAGCCCTTGATATAGTTTAGGTAAGTTTATAGGTGCATGAGCGTTTGGGCTTTCAATCATGGTAGCTGCGACCGAGACAGGAACAGAATGATTGGTACATGACAGTAACCAAGAAGTAATTTGAGCGGTGCACCAGTCAATAGACAGATTGTGAGTCCGGAGCCAAGGTAAACCTAGGACTATCGCTGGTTGAGCGTGTTCTAGCACGAGTAATTGGATGTATTCTGAATGAGCGGGAGGAATTTGAAGTTGGATTGGTAAAGTAATTTGTTCGACGGGATTCGGGCTAACTGGGTGGCCGTCCTTAGCGTAAACTCTGAATCAGCCGTAGCGCAGTAGAGACAAAGACTCGCGCGTTGTCTTCGTCTCTTCTCAGAGGGAGAAAGGTGAGAGGAACCGGTCTCCACTGGTTCTGGAGTGGAGTCCTGTTTGTGGGCGCCGATGCTGGGGTCCCGTGAACCTGTCGGTGGAGATGCGGATCGTCGGGCCGACAGATAGCGTCGCTGAGAGTATACAGGCAAAACTCAACCAAAACAAGCACGATTAAACACTTAGCAGTAAGCGGCGCGAGCCTCTGTAGAGTGGGGAGGCTTCACTCGGAGCGCCGGTAAAGAGTGGCTGCTGGAAGCACCGTGAGGCGTGTAGCAAGTAGCTCGCGCTGGAGGCTAGTTAGTTTAGCGGCCCGACTGGTAGCTGCTGGAGCGCAGAGGAGCTTAAGTCTGCACAGACAGAGAACACGGGTTAAACACGACAAGAATGGATGCTGGGTGGCTGGGTAGAGGGGTTTATATATGTTACTCTAAATTAGTAATTAACCTAGTTACCCAATCACCAAGCTAAGGACATTAGCACACCGGGGAGTGTGAAGCCAGCACCAACACAAGACATACACCCAGACGTGACTAGGGGAGATTCTTAAAAAGACAGAAATGACAAAGAGAAAACCTCAGGCATACTAATCCTCCGATTAGTATTCCGGTGACCCGGAGCGCTGGGGAGGAGTGACGGACATGACATACGTTTAAGTCTAAATGTACTACAGTAACAAAAGCACTGTAATTGCTGTTATTTGTTTTGACAATGATGCTGTATTTATTCTTCTTATGTTTTTTTTTAAAGAGACCTGTGTAGAAGAACCCATGAACAGACAATAACAGGATGAAACCTTGTCACCCAATTTACAAACTTATCTATATATATAACAATATTTTTGTATTTGAAACGGACATGACATATGACCACAGACCATATACTGTATGGCAGCGCTGTAGGGGGACTCATCACTTTGCTTGTGGAGCCATTTTTATATCGGCTTTCCGGTTTGTTACTTATATAAATAGTTGCCTATTTGGTAAGTGACTATTTAAGAAAATTTTTTTTCAAAAGCCAGCAGAAGACGCACGGCATAACAATAGTCCAACATAAATATGGCTGATATCCTTCACTTCGTCCTTAAGGCAAAATAGTTCAAAGTCTCAACAGAAAACACCAGAAAATAGTCCCATATGACCATAAAGTCCGCGGCAGATATCAAACACAGATATCGACTTTAAAAGAGGCATGGACACACGCCATGGCGTGAAGCGTTAAAGTCTTTCCAATCACCACTAATTCAGACCTTATAGTAAGGACCTTATAGTATAGTCCTTATAGTAAGAACTCTCAATGTTGCATTCTGGACTAACCGGATAGCTTGTATATGTACGTGCTATTACATATACAAGCATGGTATTAGTTATATGAGCAATCATGCAGGTAAAGGATCTAGTCTACAGGGTGATGATTTTGATGAGGAAATTATTGAAATTACTTCAGTTTCTTGAAGGGAGATAAAACATTCAAATCACTGATCTGATATAGATATAGTGTTGTCTACAGAATTATTTATCAAATGTCTGGCTTTAAATTCATTGTCTGAATTTTTTGCTTGATATTTTTAATTTGACATTGAAAAAAAATGTCACTAAATTTTAATCATGTGAAAGTTTATGTGGTGGTCTTATTCCTAGTTAATTATGGTACGGTATTAAATTAGAATCAAGGATTGTTTTTGTTATTTTCTATTGAAGTGAAGAGTGGAGAGATACACTAAGTGTCATGTAACAAGTGCTGTACTCTCGTCTGTGCTCTCTCGACCCTCTGTGCCTGCTCAGCCATGCCCCCGGTGCATACGTGCTTCGATATGCGGAAGTGCTTATTAGCGGATCATCAGAGACACTATAAAAAGACTCGCCGAATGGTTTATGTTCTCATGTTTTGTTTCCTGTTTTTTTTTACTCTGCCCCAGTTTCCGATTCTGCTTCTCTGCCTTACCTCCTATATTGTTGTTTGCCGATGTGTTTTTGACCCTTGAACCCCAATGACTTTGGATATGCTTTAAATTGGTTTTATGAAACCTTCAGGGACGAAGCAGCAGTGGGGCTAAATGCACAGAGGAGCAATCCAGGCAGACTGATAGAGAGGCCTGCAGTGATGAGGATGCTCCTGAAAGCTTTCCTGATTTCTCCAGACAGGCAGAAGAGGAGGCCTGCAACCCGAAACTCCCACGGCAGGCTGAGAATGTAGCCTACACACCAGTGGCCGAAAGCGAGGCTACCGCTCCAGAGCTCCCTCCAGTGGCCAAAAGGGAGGTTACCACTCCAGAGCTCCCTCCAGTGTCCAAAAGGGAGGCTACAGGAGCTTGCTCATTCAAGTCCGAGTTCAAGTCCAAGTCCGAGTTCAAGTCTGAGCCCACGTCCAAGTCTGATGAGATGCCTGAGTCCGAGTCTCAGCCTGAACCCTAGTCTGGTGATACACCCGAGTCAAAGCCCAAGCCAGCTTCAGCCTTAGCATCACAAGTCACTCCACCTCCGGGCTTTGAGTACTACAGTATGTTTTCGCTCCGCCTCCAGGCTTTGAGTACCTCATCATTGCTTTGTCTACGGACTTTTAAGACTTTGCCATCGCTCCAGCTAAAGTATCAGAGCCTGCTCCAGCTCCAGCCTCAGATCCTATGTCAGCTCCAGTTCCTTTCACAAAACCTGTTACAGAGTCCAATCTGGATCCTAATCCTGGCACAGAGCCTGCTCTGGACCCTGACCCAGCCACAGAGTCCGCTCCGGATCCTGATCCAGCCACGGTCTGTGTTCCTGCATGCATGATATCACACACACCAGAGTTCCTGTCGGAGTTCCAATCTGAGTTCCTGTCTGGACATAAAGCCAGCCTAAGCAGGTGCCATTACATGCCCCAGCCCACAGACCCAGGCCTGCCAGAGTTAACCACTAGTTGGCGCCTTGAGGGGTTCTGTCATGTACACGCCGGACATGGACTCCATTTCCCATGCTTTCTAAACTACAAACAAGATGGCCGATGTGTACATGTGCTCTGACACTCGGGACTACTGATTGGATGTAGGTGCATCCAATCAACACACACACACACACACACACACACACCAAGACTGTTTAAAAGGAGTGCTCATTTAGTGACACCTGGTGAAGCTTTGACGTCAACTTGTTATTGCCGAGCATTCTATATTCTGTGCTTGTTTCCTGTCTTTTGACTCTGATCTGTTTCTTTGCCTTGCCTCTGATCTGTTTCTTTGCCTTGCCTCCTGCCGCCTGCCTGACTTCACTTATGAATTATTTTTTATTCTATTTATCGGCCTTGTTTTCTATGTATGTATGTATGAATGAACTGCTTACTTTCACTTTATTTCTGGGTCCCTGCGAATGTGTCCTAAAAGCATACACGCCTACACGGTACCAAACATGACACTAAGAGCTTTTCTATCACTCCTTCCATGCTAATTTGAATTATATCAACTTAATTTGACCCCACTTATGTTTAAATTTCTGAGTGGTCTGTTTTAGGGTGTGTGTGTCATTTTTATGCTACGGTGTTAGTTTTTTTTCTCTAATTATTTTTCTTTTTAGTGGAACTATATTACATGTATTACATTATATTATATCGTTTATAGTAAAATGTTGACTTTAAGCATTTAGTTGCCTAATCAAGTTCTGTGGGGTCTGATGGTGATCCAATCAAGGTTGATAATTCTGGAAGATTATTGACAAAACTCTGTGCATTAGCTGATGTGAATGTTCAAATTGTATATACTGTATTATAACTGACACATATTAGATCTGAGATAAATTCAGAATCTATCCAATGTGGAAGTGTGACTATATAGTGACTATATAAGTAATGGATCAAGGGTGTGACCACCATCATAAGTGGGTCCTATTATGTTCTGATTAACCCCTACTGAATTTAGAGTGGACACAAACACTGTTCTTAGAGGATCTTCTGGGTTATCAAAATGAATATTAAAGTCTCCAACAATTATTGCTTTGTCTAAAAAGAAAACATAGTTTAAGATGAGATATGCAAATTCAAAAAGGAGTTCAGAATATGGCCCTGACGATCTGTAAATCGACCAGGGTGCTTTTGAGGAACTTGTATGTTCTCCTCATGCTTGCATGGGTTTCCTCCATGTACTCTGGTTTCCTCTCAAATTGCAAATAGGTTTGAATGTGAGTGTGAATGGTTGTTCATTTTGGATTGGTTGGTCATGGATTGGTGACCTGTCCAGGCTGTATGAGATTGGCTTCAGCCTCCCTGTGAAGTATTATAGAAATCAAGTGAGTGAGACTTATTTTTTATGGCTATGTTTGTTATGTCTCCTCCTCTGATAGTTAGACTAAGCTGCTGTATACAGTATAAACGTTTCTGGGAGGGATAGCTTTGTATAATGCTACATACTCAATTGGTTTAATCCATGTTTCTGTTACACACAGTACATTAAACTCCTGATCAGTAATAATTTCATTAAAAATAAGTGCATTAGATATAAGAGATCTAACATTTAATAGATCAAAATTGATAAAAAATAGATTAAAAAAACTTTAGATCAAAATTGCTGGCTGTACATTCAGTATGATCTAAATTCATGTGTATTAGGTTATTTAAAAAACTCTCTGAGTTTGTATTTCTACATTTTTGATTAGCTTGGAGAACAAACACAATCTCAGTATGGTGGAATCTGAGTAATGACACAGTGCAGCTAGCAGAGAGGTGCCAGAGCATACTACAAATATCACCTTCACTACAAATATCGCCTTCACTAATTTAAACACCTCTACAAAGTTAGACTTAGTAATCTCTGACTGATGAAGGTACAGTATATATTGTTAGCTTCTACATGCATAACTATCTTAGAGAACCTATGCTTGCCTAAGACCTGAAGATTACCTTCTATGTCCAGCACCCTGGCTCCCAGTACACACCTAACTAAAACTACTGATGCCCCTACAGGCCTAGATAATTTCACGGCCTTAAGATAGAGTCTCCTATAGCCAGAGTTCTTTCAGGTTTCTCAGCGGGTGCTTTACTGGGGAGAGCAAACCTGTTAGACATGAATAAGAGAGGAGTGGTGCTCCTGTGGGCAATTATGCAGCCAAGTCGTCACCCATTTGTCCCGCTGTGAGCGCTCTAATGCCGGAGTTGGTGGATTACTAACTCTGGCTAAGGCATCCAGACTTTTCCTTACAGACACTACACTGCTCTCATTCTTATTAACCCTCTTCAGAGACTGTATGCACACTTCTAATGCTGCAATCTTCTCTGTCAGAGAGCTAAATAATGTACACTTATCACAAATAAAAATGTTACTAACAACTGAAGAATGACTAAAGATCCTACACTCCACAAATTGAACAAGCCGAATGTTTGCCATGATGAATGATTAATTAAAGATTTGTTGAAAAATTGTCAGTAAATCCAATGAGAATGGCCTCTGCTTGCTGTCTTTGGACAGTAGACGAATATGCGTTCTCAATAAATAAATAAATAAATAAATAGAAATTGTGACAGATGGAAAAAGTGAAAATCACTACAAAAATAAAATGATAGTGCAAAATTATCCATAAAAAGCAGAAAAAGGATATAGTTTAAATGACAACACTGGCAAGAAACTCCTAGCAAACAATTCAGAAACAGGAATTTCGTATGTCAGAGGAACTATACCCTGTTCAGCTACAGAACTGCATTTATTGACCGCAATAACTCACAGTACTTAAACATTTGATACCTATAGACATTACCAAGTATTTTGTACTTTAGATCTAGTAGTACCGGTAATATAATAAAAACTTTAAAAGGTTATATAATATAGTAAAATATAAACATAGTAAAATATAAACATACATACAAATATATAAAAAAAGTTTTTATTTGTGTTGTGTTAGGTACTAATTCTGAACTATGAGCATAGCTATTTGACTCCACAAGCTACTGTTATGAACAGACGTAGCTAATGTTAACTTTCTAGCTAGCCAGTCTCACAGTTGTATAAGACAGCAAACAACTCCTAAAATAATTGAATCCTTCTCTGAATCAGGTTCTGTTTAGGGATACTGGACACCAAACAACTAGTTAATCTCAGTACCATTTAACTTTGTTTTCTCTTGAGCATCACTTACATAAATGAAAGTGCTTCAACTAGTAGTATAACACAGGTTGATTCTACTGCAGATTATACAGTATTAAGCTTTACAGTGCAGGGGAACATTCATCTCTCCCTATGTGTGCTTTGTAATAAATTTCTTTGTATTAAAATGTAATTTATTAAGCCAACACATTGTTTATGAGCAGTGATGACAGTGATAATCAGCTGGACAGGCCACAGAAAAAGACACAGCACAGGGACACTGAAAGTGACAGCTCAGAGTCAGGTGAGGAAAAGGGTGAAGCAGTATGAGAAGAGGAGAAAGCAGGAGACTAGACTGAGGCAGATATAAAATATCAGGAATAGATATAAAGAACCTGAAAGTAAAAAAGATCATACTTAGAGGGGCTCCCACCTACATTTCAGGGACAATAAACCATTTATATCGAGTAGGTAACATCATCAGAAAATATAACATCTTCCATTTTTATACTGATGATTCCCAGTTATACCTCCCACTAAAATCTAGGGATTCCATACAGCCTCTCCATAATTGCCCAAATGACATTAGATCATGGATGGCTAATCATTTCCTTTAATTAAACAGTGACAAAAGTGAAGTTATTATTTTTGGCACCCACAAACCCACAAGCTCCCTTGTTAGCAAGCTAGACCATCTCACCCCATATGTCAAGTCCCATGCGAAGATTCTGTGTGTTATTCTGGACTCAGAACTCAAAATAAATTAGCTTTGTTGTTAAAAACAGCTACTACCAGTTAAGAATCATTGCCAAATTCAAATCTTTTCTGTTATATCATGATCTCAAGAAATCATCCATGTATCCATCACATAATGTTTCGATTATTGTAATTCTTTATACCTTGGCGTCCCTCAGTCCCTACTATCATGTTTGCAGATGGTCCAGAATTCAGCAGCAAGGCTCCTGACTGGCACCAGCAAGTGAGAACATATTACTCCAGTTCTTGCCACTCATTGCCACTGATTGTTTTTAAGGCCATAAATGGACAGGACCCATCTTGCATGACTGGCGTCATTCATTTAAACCCAACCTCCGGATCTCTCAGGTCTACAGACAAAGCCCTCTTGTATGTGCCCTGATCACGCCTTAAACTTAAAAGGGGTCAGGGCCTTTGCCGTTGCTGCTCCACGGTTATGTAATAAGTTGCCCCTGACTTAAAATGTTCTCCTTTCACCTCAAGACTTAAAACCCACCTTTTTATTCTGACTTTCCCCCTAACCTTCTACTATTTACAGTTATATATGTTATTCCCTGTGCTTGTTTTTTTGAACGGTTTTTCATCTGTATTGGTTTGTTAAAGCCCATTGAGATGTACTGTTTGTGATTTTGGGCTATACAAGAAATACATTGTTGTTGTTGCTTGTAATCTTTCAGGTGGTATTATTGTTTGCATGCATCTGTCTTATCTCCCCTTAAATACTTTTTATAAGATTTTAAGTTGTTTCACTTTGTTCAGTGAAAACTGCGTTTCCAAAATGCATTACAAATAAAAATTATTTATAAATTATTATAAATAATTTTAATTATTATTGCTCATATGCTTCAGATCATTGTCCTGTTGCATAAATCAATTACACTTGAGCTTAAGATCATGGACTGATGACCGGACAGTCTCCTGTAGTACTTTTTGGTAGAGAGTTGAATTCATCCTTCTCTCAATTATGGCAAGTCTTCCAGACCCTCAAGCAGCAAAGCATCCCTACATCACCACACTTTCACCACCATTTTTGGCTACGTTTACACTGTCAGGTAAATGTGACCCAATTCCGATTTTTTGCTCATATGTGACACATATCGGATATGTTC
>JAOVYU010038490.1:0-10870 GCA_025674565.1 Synodontis membranacea
AGAAGCTGTTGCAGAGTCTAGTAGTGAGGGCCCGAATGCTTCGGTACCTCTTACCAGATGGTAGGAGGGTAAAGAGTATATTTATATAGTACTGGTTGGTGTTTGGAGCAGCTGCAATTTTCTAGGCAAATGCATATCCTCATCTGGGTGATGGAACCTCGGTGCAATTTGTGCCTTACACAAGCATTTACAGCAGTGAAAAATATCACAATATATATCCCAACTACAAGAAGTGATTATGGTCCAGTTGGGTTATGGTGAAGGTGATGGCATCACCTGCCATATCTATAACTAAGCCCACAACATCAGAGCAAACACAGATTGGCTGACTCCACTCTTTATCTTTTAATTAAGTTAAAGTGATTAATTGTCATTATTGACACACCACAGCACACAGTGCACAACAACAAAATGTGTTCTTTGCATTAGATCCATATGTGAAGTGACACACAGCAGGGGGCAGCTATTTTTTCAGCGTCCGGGGAGCAGTGCTTGGGAACGGTACCTTGCTCAGGGTACTTCAGAGGTACCTGCTGGCCCTGGGATTCAAACCTGGAATCTTTTGGTTAGAGGGCCTCTTCCCTAACCATTAGGCCACCATCTGAAGGTTCATGTGGAACCTGTTTATTTTATTTAGGCCTTTTTTTTTATACTGTATTTACCTTTATAATTCATTAAAACATATTCATGAGTTATCAGGTTGGTCTCTAGCATTGGACCCACACCTGGCATGAGTACAGCTTGTATGGAATACTAGTCCATCACAGGAACAGCAACTTATTCACAAATTCATTCACACCTAGGGAAACCCAAAAGGCCATGAGTAAATACATGCATGTAAATTCAATACAGACAGTAACCTTAGTTCAGGGGACCTCTGAGTTGTATGTTGTCAACACTACCCACTATGCCACCATGCCATTCTTCCTTTATTATGTACCCAAATCATGAAACAACAATGTAAAACAACAACAACAACAAAAAAATGCTGTATTCATAGGGATATCAATATGCAGTAAACAGTTCTCTCATTATAACAGGCTAATTCATAAGTGTTCAAATATTTAATTATCATAAGTCACCTGTACTGTGATATCACTATACTTTGCAGAATTTATAACACCTAGAAATACATTTTGTAAGAAATAAAATTTCCACCAAAATGTCAACAATAAATATGGTTTTCACTTGATAAAAATTTGGTGGGCAGACATACTGTAGTTAGTAAAGAAGTTTTAGTTGCACATGCCAGATGTCTTCTCCAAGAATCTGCATAGAATGGCTCTTCAACTTCTAAAGGATCGTGATGGTTACCAAATGCAAAGTATCATGAGGCAAGGCATCATGTGTGTCTTTTATGTTTAAAGAGAAAAATATATATCCAGCAAAATGAGCTACAGTGACCCTTGTGGGGATGTTTGGCTGTTTTCACTCTCTGACATTATGGTTAGTGTTACGTTTAAGCAATGCATTATTAGCTGCATTAAAAATTATGTCAACACAAGGTTCTTGCAAGGATTGCAAGAAAAATGTGCGTGTGTGCATGTGTGATGCAAACAAAAACAAGTGTCAACATGACTCACTTTTCTGGATTGGGTTACAAATATGGAACTGGTACTGGACTGCCAGTGGTCCTTCCATTCTTGTGAAGATCAGTCTAATGATGATTTCTCAAAAATACCAAAGAACTGCTTGACTAAAGAGAAAATCCCTGGGTCTGAACAGAAAAGAGTTGTTGATAAACATATACCAACAGCCAAGTCAGTTTTAACAAAATAGTTAAAGACTTGGACTAAGCATTGCTAGTAGAGTTCCAATTTTAAAACTATATTTGCACGCAGTGATTGGTGTACCCGAGCACCATTTGTGCAGCAAAACCTGTTTCATGAGTAAATGCTGTAGATGTTATTATGCCACATCACTGAACACACTTGTGAACTTGCATGGCATAAAGTGGAATTATACAACAATTTCTTCACAAATTTGCATTCTATATCATGATATCACACTGACCAAATTTGGTAAGAATCTGACGTAACCTCTAGGAAGGGTACTAAAAAGATTTGGCTTATAAGCCATACTTCCTGTTGCCAGTGGTGGCACTATGACAGTGAATCACTACTAGCATGTGCATGTGATTATACTCCATCACTGAGATGTGATATTTGGGCCACGTTGTGTCATATCATGTAGTGTGGCCAAACTGTTTTGAATCTGATGATTCAGCTAGGAAGATTATTCAAGAATCCCAAGAATGAGTGGTTGAATGTTTGCAGGCTTTATAGGGAGTTATCACTGTATCCAGCAGATGAACTGATTAGCAGGAATATAGAAACAAGGAGTCAGTGAAAAGCTAATGCCTCCTTCAAGATGCTTTCTTCACCTGTCTGCTTTTAACCATGATGTTGTGTACAGCTTAGGACTGTAACTAGGCAATCATTGTAGCATGAATGAAATGCACAGGTAAAGTAGAAATGCAACCTAACAAGGATTTACATTCACTTCTTTCATGAAGTCAGCATTTAATTATTATTAAAAAATTATCCCCTGCTGATATTTTTTCAGAGAAAACCCTCATTTTGATGTGTCAATCAATATTTTCTTTTACAATAAAATCACATTTATGTAGAAGACTGAACGTTTTCAGCACTCCAGAAGTAAAGCATTAACAGTCAGGTCCATAAATATATATTTACTGTCAAGTCAGGACACCCACCTTAATCTTTATTTTGAAACTTTTTTGCATGCATGTTTGCACCCGTTGAAGGCTATCACTCGCTTTTTATTGATTTGGCCTCACAGTTGAGAGTTTGCGACTCAAGTGATTTCTGTCAGTGTTATCTTACAGCTCTGGGGTCTCATTTATAAAACTTTTTGTAGAACTCATACTAAAACTGTACGTACGCTCAAAAGACACATTTTTTTTTTTACACAAAAAAATTCTGATTTATCAAAACGTGCGCACACTTTCAAGCAAAATACGCTTTATAAATCGCACTCTACCTGGGATTGTGCGCACGTGGATTTGTCGCATATTCCGCCCTCGACACACCCTCGACATGCCCTCTACACGCCCCCGTTCAACCATACATGGTCAATGCAAATCACCTCATGCATATTTAAGCCTCTGATGTAAACCTGAAAAACTCATGAGTTAAAAGTAAAAGTGACATCTAAGCAGATAATTTGTTTCTGAAACCGATATAGATGTGCTTGCCTGTGAAGTGAAAAGTAGAAAAAAATATTTTGTTTGTTGGTCACAGTAGTGTGGTGACAAAACAAAAAGAAATAAAGGCATTAAGTGACAACAGGTAACGAATGCTGAGAATGAAGTGAGCACTGCAAACAGGACGGTGCCCTAAAAAAAAAAAGTGGTCAGATTTGAGAGTGATTATAAAAAAAAAAGAAACGCAGCACATCGAAAGAGCGTGATTTCCACCGGAGCTGACACCTCTGGAAACCCGGATGACTTGTTTGAGAAACCAGTGGTGTCTGAGAAAGAGAGAGACACACACATGGCCGGGACGACAAGCAGTTTTTACTTGCATTTCTGAGAGAAAAAAGTTATGACTTATGACAAAGGACAATGTAATGGTTTATTGTTAATTTTAACATATACCTGCCGGCTAATTCCTGCTTGGTAACAGTCAGTTGTAAGGAACCCAATGGTTGTCAGTACCTGTATTTGTACCGGGATTGCGCGGTTCCGTCGGGTTGGTCTCTAGCATTGGACCCAGTTCAGTCCCTGACCACTCGTTCGAGACCCTGACCACTCGTTCTCTTCTAATTCTTCCACTGACATAATCTTCTAACAATGCCAGCGCATCCGCTATGTTACATTATGCACAAATGTGATTGCGGTATTTATGTGTTTTCAGCAATCAGACTGATTGTTTCACACCATGTCCAAATTATCGCGATTATCATGACCACCACTTATCCATTTACATTTCAACAGCTTAGGCGCGTAGATTAAAAGTGTAGATTAAGTTAAGATTTGAGTCGGATTATATATTTTACACATATTTATTCACTATTATAAGTATGTGACTGAATAAGTGAAATTAAATGTATGGTGTATGACACACTAGCACAAGGAATTATTATATATGTACCGATGACACTTCACCCACGGTCACATTTTTTCCTCCAAAATGTTCGTACTGTACGTACAGTTCAGAGTTTTTGTACATTTACACACATTCTGCCATTTAGTTTGTTTCTATTGATCACAACGTTTGCATAGGAAGAGACATACGCATCTTTTAGGGCCCGTTTTGTGCGTACGCAATGGTTATAAATGAGACCCCTGGTCAGTAGAAATCTACTGGCTTCCATGTTAACTGGCGATGATTGCTGACATTGTAGTTTGATTCACCTGTTCACAGATTTGTCATTTCCTGATATAACCTGGGAACTATCAAATATGTAGCTGTGAGACATATTTAAATGCCAAACTTGCCTTTTCACATAACACATGAAAGCATCATGAACATAATAATAACAACAAAACAAGCAAGCACTCACAGGATTTTAGCTGGTGACTCAGTACAAAAGAAGCTTGTGTCATACCTGCACACGCTTTACTTATACCACTACCCTATCGTTTCAGTCAAAGCAATAGTGCGAGAACCAATTTAAACCAAAAAAATGCTCATGTTAACTGGTTTCAGGGGAACATTCTAACACAGTCATGGTCCAGTTTTCATGACAAATTTACATCTATTTTTATTAGATTTCAAAACTTTCAACCTTTTTAAAACTTCACCCTTCAGTTTTGAAATATGGCACGATATTCACCCCATATAGTTCACTTTGACTCTTGACTCTACTGTGCAGACTCAGGCTCCAAATTTGACAAAATGGCAGAGGCATTTTAGCTCCATTTCTATATAGCAGTGGAACCATGGCATCCACACACTCTACAGTCAATGGTAAATCCTCTCAAATGAAAGATGAAAGTCTACACTCTGAGCTCATATTCATTATTTAATATTAATATATAATAACTCCAATATATTGTGGTGAACAGCCAAAGTAACAATAATTATTTATCAACGTCCAAATATTTATGCACCAGAGTAAACCTATGCCTTAAATAAATAAATAAATAAATCAAATATACAACAACAAAAAACAGATTTAAAAAAAAAAAAAACAATACAAACAACAACAACAGCAACAAAATCCCACTGTTCATTTACATATATCAGTTATTTGGATTTATATTGCAAGTGCTAAGCCTCTTTTAATTATTATACAATTTATTTGTTTCATAAACACATTAAAATGCACATAAAAGAATAGATCTCAGTGTTGGTGGTATTCACTACAATTTGAACAGAATCATAAGGCAGGGATGAAAGGAAGTTTTCCAACCCTGTGAAGATACAAAAATGGATGCACAAGTCCAGGAAGTACCATAAAGTAGGTGAAGGCAATCCAACAATCTGATTGCTGTGTTACTGATAGAGAATCAAACACGAACATTAACATCAACATTGGACAATAAGTGATAAACATAAAAATCAGAATAATCACAATCACACAAAAAGCCTTCTTTTTCATACGGTTGGACTCTGCATCTTTTATACTTAACTTCTCACCGGGTCCCGGTTTCCTCAAAGCCATAAGCACTGCTATAGAGCACAGAATCTCAACAGAAAATGCAATTAAGTACACTGGCAGTATAATATAGTACAGTATATTATTCAATATTAAAAATGGACCAATTGCACTCAATCCTAAAGCTATTATCCAGGTAATAACTGAAAGTGCAGTACGGTATCTTAATGCTTTGTATTTTAGGAAGACAAGAGGATGAATCACTGCAAAATATCGCTCCACACAGACACAACACTGGAAGTTGGGGCGGCTGGTATTATTCATCATGGATAAAAATGCTATAAGAAAATACAAAGGGCTTTTTGGATCATTTTCCCAGAGTACCATATGGAATATACCAAACACTGCATTGGAGCAAATGATGATCTCTCACACACACAGATTAAGAGAAAAGAATTCTGATGCTACTCCTTTTCTTGCAACTGTTACCAGCAGCCACAAAACATATACATTAAGTGGTAGAGACACAGTCAGCAAAATTATGCAGAGACCGATGTATGCATAGATAGGTAGATTGCCATCCGTAGGGAGGGAAAATGAAGAGTTCTTAACCAATTCTATGGTCTGTGTCACTAAATTGCTGAGGAGAAAAAACAGAGGACATAGAAAAAGGTCAAATAAAGATACTTATATTACTGTCACCTAATTCTTTTATAATAGCTCCTAAAATTTTAACACTGAAAATTCCTCTTGTCCATGTACTAATTTAAAAGATTCACATTCTCAAAAATATGCAGTCATTCAAAATATCATTCTTTCATTTTCAGTTTATCCTAAACACTACAATTAATGAAATACAAAGAAGATATCATCCCATAGGGTTAAATAAAAGCTGTATATCTAGCACCCTAAATAACTAAAGAGATTTTCTCTTTCACAAAAGGTTCCTTTTAGAAAGCTAATCTCCATGCACAAAACCTATGAGAAATCTTTTACTTTGTGTTAAATGTACAGTTTAATATTAAATCTACTGCTGTGTTTGATGCACTGGAGAGACTGGAATATGGCCAACATATTCCAGTATATTGTACGTTTATTTAATAATTAGATTTTTCAAATAAAGGATAACTTATTTAAAAAAAAAAAAATAAACTGTTTAATATATATTATTGCATCTGCTCTGTAGTTATACAACATTTCCTGACAATTAAGTTTAAAAATGTTTGTCATAGATAGAGTTTTAGGATTTCATATGTGTTTTAGGATTTCAAATTTCAATCTATAGTTACAATCTTTTGGATCTATCATTAAGGATTCACTACAAATGCCCTAATGTACAATGAAAAACATTTAGTTAGATAATGTTGATTCGAGAAATGTGGATACAAAAACTTTTACCTTTTTTGAAGTGCAGCACCTTCCATCATGAACTCAGCAAAGCATATCCTTCATTTCTGAGATCTGTGGGTGAAGGAACTGATAATAGCATTAGACATATTTTCTCTCAGTAGCAATAATTTCATGTTCCCTGGTCTTATCAGTTATACTGAAAAGGCAGAAATAAATCCATATTATTATTGATTTATTTTACCTGTATATTTCTACAGTGTACAGAAAACTACAAGTGGAACAAAGTTCTAGCTGATGACATCAGTGAAATGCTTTATAGTCTGCGATATTGTGATGAGGGAGGGCATAACTCATATGTGGTGAATGAAACAAAACAAAATATTCATCATCATTAGGAGGGTCAAAGAGGTAACAACAGAAGTAAAACAAATCAGTGGAGTTTGATGAGTCAAGCAAATCATTTTAACAGAAAGAAATGGTTTAAACAAACAATACAATAAAATGATGTTTGGAGGAAAAAAATTCTAGTGATGACAAAAAGACAGTGGGTGCCTGACATACCACAAAAACTGGTAGATAAAGCATTCTTCTGTCTTCTGCTTCTGTCTAAAAGTAACTTTTGGGGCTGACACCTACTAGAAAAAAGGGATTATCACTGGATGCATCATTTAATTGACCCTCTTTACCTTGGCCATGAACACGCTAGTCAAATCAACTGAGGTTGAATGCGGAGGCCCTCAAACTAAATTTGGAGTCTAACAGCTCCCCCATCAGAGCTTTTACAGATGACCTGATGGTAACAACAACCACAGTGCCATGATTCAGATAGATTCTATAGGGCTTGAAGAGGCTCATGTGGGAAAAATATTTATTATTGCAGTTATTGCTGCACAAGAGGGTCCAAAAGCAAAAATTCACATACTTTTGCCACTCACAGATATGTAATATTGCATAATGATAATAAGTATAATATTTTTGTCTGCTTTGTTTAATTGGGTTCTCTTTATCTACCTTGAGAATTTGTGTGAAAATCAATGTTGTTTTAGGTCATATTTATTTAGAAATATAGAAAATTCTAAAGGGTTCACAAACAAAGTATGTTTTTTTTTTTATTTTTAGTGTTTATTTTTTAGTTCAGCAGACAGAGATTAAACGTTCTTACATTTTCAAATATTCATACCTCACATTCACAGTGTGCAACTGAACACAAGGTCTTCTACTGGATTTTACCTTTTACAGGGGACAGCTGGACACCAATAAATGTATAAAAGATAGGATGGATCCAGATTCATACATTACTATTCAAGAACTTAATACTATGCTTCTGGGAAAAGTAAACTTAAAGCTTAAAATTTTCTAATTATATTTCATGTTATAAATTCAATTTTTAAAACCTTTAAGTGGTTACATTTTAAAAGGATGATTAGTCAGTATTTTATTTGAAATCATATTTCAGCAACTACAAAAAAAAAGGCCTGTAGCTATAAGAAAAATTAATGTAAGGTTGGGCCCAACAAAGGTCCTGTATCTTTAAGAGTAAAAACACTGGCAATGAGTGACTTAATATCCTAATTGATTTTGAATATATGTCATAATAAATGAAATAATCAAATGTTCTGACACAGTAATTATTAAAGTTGGGCTCTAAGATTGTGCCATATTACAGTTCCAAAAACTCTATGGAAATATGGGAGCTTGTTTGGCACCAAACTATGACATTCACTACAAATGCAAAACAGAATCATGGAAGAAAATAGCCAACCAGAAATGTTAAAATGTTAAACATGGTAATGTCTATTTATCTAAGGAGATTACTACGTTAAAAATCTGAACAGCAAATCAATGTAAGCAAGAATGAAAATCATGGCAAGCGAGAGAAGTGAACATGAAGTAATATACCTACAAACAGACCTAAAATTAGACAGGCCTAAAACTAGACCTAGAAATAGCTTTCATGTGGAAAAATGTACACTGCATTACTTCACTAAAACACAAAGGTTTTTAAGTTATGTTAAATAGACAGAATTCAAAAAGAAAGTTATATTAACAATCATAGGCAGTCAGACTACTTTAAGTAAAGGTCAGGAAATTATTTTTTTCAATTATTTTTAAGCAATCTAAACTAAGAAGTTGTATAATCAGTTTAATGCCATTTTGAAATTAATCTTTTAAAAAATAAAATTTAATGTTAGAAACCATTTTTCATATGAGAGAACTTCATATAAGAGCATTCACTAGTATATATAAAGACTACTAAGTCAGTGCTGTTTTGTATACAGGGCAAAATGGTAATGTGGAGCACAAAACATGATTATTTGTTACATGGAATTAATAATTAATATCCATAATGATGGATATTGGAAATAAGAACTTTTTTTAAAAGGGTATGTTTAAGTTCTTATGACTCAATTCATCTTATGGCTCAGTTTATGGGGCAAAGTCAATGTTTCAGTTCATCCCACAGGTGTTCAGTGAGGTTGAGGTCAGGGCTCTGTCCAGATCACTCAATATCTTCCACCAATTGTCCAATTACTTTTGAACCTGTGAAAATTGAGGGACTATGAAAAAATGGCTGTAATTCTACACAAAGTCTACACTTCAGTCACATCTTTATTGGCTCATTTCAAATACATTGTGTGCAGCAGCAAAATTATGAAAATAGTGTTACTGTCCAAATACTTATGGACCTGACTGTGGTTCCCAATTATCGTTCCTAAAGTTCTGTAGAAATATAAGGGCTTGCTGTGCTCCAAACTTTGACATTTTTACTACCAATTCAAATAAACAGCAAAACATTTTATTTCAAGAGTGGAAATAATGGTGGGAGAAAGAAGTGAACATAAAGTAAAGTATAAAGAGGAAAAAAATAATCCACATTCTCATTAAATGTTAAAATTGAAAGAAATGTGGCAAAATGTAATAATGTTTTAATTAACATTAGTTATCAATAAAAATGTGTGTGTGATTTTGTCATTAGACCCTTGACCTAAAAATAGCTTTCATTTGGGAAAAAAAATACATTGCTTCACCAAAACACAACATTTTTGAAGTTACGTTACTCAAAAAGAAAGTTATATTACCAAAGTTTAGATGACAAGCTACTAGGGGAAAATCACAAGAAAGTGATTTACTTAGAATATTCAAGTGAGCTAAACAAAAAAGTTATTGTAGTTGACTGTTTATTAATTTTACAAATGCAAAAGTAATGAACCATAATTCAGAACAACCTTTTATTTCATTACATGATCATTCACTATTATATGACTCTATAATATACCGTATGACTAGGTTTAAAGGGCAAACCACTGCAAAAATGCCCCTTTCTTTCCAATCATATAGATATACAGTATTAACATATAGATAGTATTAAAATGTATAGTAGCTTGCAGGTGCCTATAGCATACTTGTACATACTTACATTCACACTCCCTTGCATTTTCCATGCTAAATATGTACAATCCTCCATTTTTCCAGATTTGGGTTCTCACAGTTATTAGTCAGCACCAGCAAACACTTCTTTCTTCTCTTCGTTGTCCTCCTGCTGCTTCCTTCGGGATCCATGCCACCGCCTGCTAAAAGGTGAAACAGTGAAGGTGCTCTCCACAAGTTTGTCCATTCTGCACTACTGTAGTGGTGAAACATGGTGGCTCCACAGAAGTGGACCCGCTCCCTATGTAGATATAAAGGACTCATTCTAGCTTATGAAAACACAGCAATTCATAGATTCAGGTTCTTATACACTAATGGATATGTACTTACGAATTCCCTAAGTGCATTAAGGAATATATATTAAATTTCTGCTAATAGATAACATCAAAATGAGAAGGCAGATATGCGAGAATGCAGGTGCGATTCAGTGAATTTAATGAAAATAGTTCAGGCAAAAATACAGAAAATCATAAATAAGAATCAGGCTAAGGTCACTTAATTGATAGATAAATATAGTCTCTTAATT
>JAOVYU010038539.1:0-10868 GCA_025674565.1 Synodontis membranacea
GGTCCCAAGCCCGGATAAATGGGGAGGGTTGCGTCAGGAAGGGCATCCGGCGTAAAAACTCTGCCAAATTGGACGTGTGGACAAAAAGATCCGCTGTGGCGACCCCTAGTTGGGAATAGCCGAAATGGGAAGGAGGAGGAGGAGTTCTGCATTCCTACCAGGTGCACCTATGCACTCTGTTTACACATTAGATCTCTATGTTTTCATAATTTTTGACACATCCGTCTGGCCACAGGCCACATCTCAGGGTAATGTTCTCCATATGTCTAATGCCTTTCATACCACATACAGACAGTACATACAGACAATGCTCTGCTGCTTGTATCTTTTTAATGCAACCTCTTATGATATTATTTAATACGTTCTCTTAATATATTTCTTGTATATGTCACATATTTCTGTCACATATTTCTGCCACCACGCTGTTAAATAACATCTGCTCAGAGCAGCTCAGGAGAGAAAACTGTAATTTCTGATGATCATTATAACTAAAAGAGTTTATTATCTGTCAGAATCAACTCTTCCTCAAAGTCCTGTTTCATTTTCAGTTTGTTTTTCTTTTTCTTTCATTTGAAAAGTCTTTCATTATTTACCCCAAATATTTTACCCAATAATTGAGCATTAGTTGATTTAACAATATTGAAATGATGTGGTGGCTTCCTTAGTGAATATAGTTAATTACAATAGTTAGTAAAGTGTGTTATCTAGTGTTATCCGTAAGTCACACACACACACACACTGATAGATCTGATTTCACATTAATCATCTCTAAACATTCTCAGTTTACTGTGAGAGACACTGACCTGCTGCATCTTTAAAATCAAGACAACAGATTACAGTGACATGGAGTAAAGGGGCGGAGCTTCCAGGGGTCACAAGTGTCAATCATTTCAGATTCATATATTGATTAATTTTAATTTTTTTATTAAAGAGGAAAAGGCTACAGTACTGTACTCTAAACTTGCACTGCTGAGTTCCTACAGAAAATAAATGTGTAAAAGGTAAAAGTCAGCAGATGAGTAAACAACACGAGGAAGGTGAATAACATGTTGTGGTTACAAACATGTGAAAGACAGTTTAGTGATTTACAGGAAAATATATATTTAAAATACATACACAAAATCTTTAAATGTGTAGATTTTAAACCAAAAAGTTGTTTTTCATGCAGATATTTCAATATGAAAACAACAAGACAGAAGATTCATGGTGGTTCTGTGTAGACTACTGGCGCTTAAACGAGGTAACGCATAAAGATTCCTATCCGCACGTTCATTCTCGACACGGACGCAAGCGATGTAGGGCTGGGGGCTGTGCTATCTCAAGTGTCTGATAACAAAGAGCGAGTTATTGCCTACTTCAGCCACGCTTTGTCTGGACCTGAGAGGAATTACTGCGTCATGCGGCGCGAGCTGTTAGCAGTCGTCGTGGCGTTAAAACATTTCCAGCCGTACTTATACGGGCAAACCTTCTTACTGCGGACCGATCACACTTCGCTAGTCTGGCTGCTCAGTTTTAAAGAGCCCGAGCGGTTACAAGACTACAGCTTCACCTTTCAGCACCGAGCAGGGAAATTACACGCTAATGCCGACGATTTATCCCGCAGGCCGTGCAGCAAAGCATGTTGTCAGTACTGCGAGCGGGTCGAAGAGCGTGTGTGCGTTTGAGAGTTAGAACACTCTCCAAAACCATCCGCTCAGAATATTCTCCTCGCGCAGTCCCCCAGACCCTCCGACAGTGACCAGCCGTCCGAGCCGGCGTGCAGCCGAGTCACCACGGTGTCTAAGGCATCATCGGTAGTTGTTTCGCCTGTGCCTCAGCTGGACCGTGATCAGCTCATTGCTGAGCAAGAGAATGATCCGGTCCTGCGTGAGGTGCTAGGCTGGGTAAAAGCGGGCCTATGACCGGATTATACCACCATCGCGCATCTGGGGCTAGAGGTAAAAGCTCTACACTCTCAGTTTACTCGCCTCGCGCTACACAAAGGGCTACTCTACCGCTGCTGGGAATGGCCGTGTGGCTCGGGTGAATTCTCCCAGTTACTAGTACCGAGGGCTTTGCGTACATAGGACGTCGGACAAAGTACGCTTTGCTACTCCCTACGTAATGCATATATATTTATATTGTTGGAGTTTTGTAATGCTTAATTGATTGAAGCTGTTGATGTTATAGCCGGAGGCCTATTTCTAAGGCCTGAGTGAGAGACAGTTTTTTAATGCTTGGCGGACTGTGAGAAAGCATACATGTCTGTGAGCTATTGGGCCAAATGCATTTGGTGTAGCCAATTTTGTATCATTAATTTTGCCTTATTTAGTGCATACCAGCACATAGGTTTTGTTTCTCTTTTTGAATTTTTTTTTTCTTTTCTCATATTTCCTATATTATTATATTATTGTTCACTGTAAATATTGGGCACTTTGGCTTGCTGAATAAAGAAACAATTTTGGCCCTAGCTTCTCCTCGTCTGTAACCCTTTTTACTGCCTCTGCCGCCGTTCATCCTAACAATGATGAAGATGTGTTTGTTGTTTCAGTGTCTGCAGGTGCAGAAGGTGCAGCACGTGAGTTCAGGGGTAAATGTGGAGGTTGAGGGTCAGATAACAGCATGAAGATTATTCTGCTGAGAGGAGACGCTTCACACCAACTCTGTTACTCTGGGGCAGATGGTGGCCTAATGGTTAGGGATGCGCCCCTGTACCCAAAAGATTACTGGTTCGAATCCCACGGCCAGTGGGTATAACTGAGGTACCCTGAGCAAGGTGCCACCACGAACACTACAGCGCGTGCGCAGCATCTATCGGCGCACACGGCGCAATTTCTACGCATATTCAGACACTCGTGAACACACCTCGCTGGCGCATGCATTCGAGCTGCACAGGCTCAGACTTCCGGGTCCCGGTGGCTAATCTTTCGCACCGGGTCTCCATCAAAGTAATTATGGATGCTATAAAGAGACTCTCTTGCACACGCCTCGGCGCGAGGCTTTATATTGTCACGTATATTGTCACGGATGGACGGTGTGTGTGCTCCCTCCGAGTTGATTCATAAGGTTTGTTTAAGTCTCTGTTTATTCCTGGGGGGTATTCCATGAAAGTAGCTAATTAAAAACCAGACTTCCGCGAAAAAGTGAGACTCAAATTAGCGGCATCTCCAAACTAAGCCTCATGTCGTTCCACTAATGTAGCTCAGCTGTAACTAATCGAGGCTTATTCAAGGCAGACTTGTATAGTCTCACTTTGTGCGCGTGCCCGCGATATTTAAAAAGCCCAAATGAATGGATGAACGACACATCGATAGAACTCTACTGACCCAGTAGCCTTACCCTTGCCTTACATATTAATCTTTCACTATTGCATCTTAATAGAAGCAATCTAAGTGGACAGCGACGAACCTGGCAGCAAGAAAAAACTAAATATAAAAATATCTTCCATAATGGTAAGTAGCTTATAAAGGAATTTCAATCTTAATAGTAAGTTAAAAATGTATAAATGTCACTGTATCTGCAAAGAAAAAGAATCAGGCAACTGCTACTGGTGGGGGGGCCTCCATCTGAGGGCCTCACGCGAGCAGAAAGGGGAGGTGGGGGTGAAATGTAACGACAATAATTTGAAAATGTAAGAAGTAGAAAGTACAGATACTCATGCTAAAATGTAAGAAGTAAAAGTAGAAAGTAGCCACATAAAAATGTAGTGAAGTAAAGTACAGATACCCGAAAATTCTACTTAAGTACAGTAACGTTTCACCACTTTTGCTAGGTTAGCATGCAGGCAGGATAATGTTCTACACATGCACTTATTACACCATTTCACAATTTAATACCAATAGATGGAGAGGGGAGAAATGGAAAGAAATGTTTCCCTAAATAATAAAAATAGTAGAAGCAACACACACCAAACACCTCTAGTGGAAATTGTATGCACCAATTTAATCAGCGTATCACAGCTTGGAGTATAAAGCCAGCATAAATCTGACAAATAAAAAGGAGCTATTACCATGCCTTCTACATGTACTGTATGGCAAGTAAATGTATCGCTTCAGAGTCACAATACACTTCTCTGCAATGGTGCATGCTGCTAAAGGGAATATGTCAGACAACTGAGCTGACTCAAGAACTTTGATGGTTTTTGTGTTTTCCAGCTCATAGCTCCCAAGATGTTCACTGTACCAAGCATTTACGAATTCAAAAAGCAAATCCAAGTTTGCCATAAACAACCACCATCTGAATCAGTTCTCCAAAAGACTTTTAAAGTCTGGGAGGCCACTTGTTGAACCATTAGCCAAAATCATTCCAGTGGTGTATCTAGGGCCATTATAGCACACTGTGTTGGCCATCTGAACACTTGACTGACCAGGGAACTTTGTTTCCAATGCTGTCTTGATGTCCTCTCTCAAAGTCCACCTCTGACAGTTTTGTTACCTGTAATGAAGGTTGGACAACCTTACTGTCATGTAGATATTATCCAACCATCATCTGATGCTTCACTGAAAGGGACAGAAGAAAGTTTCAAAAAGAGTGTGTATGTCTGACAACACGCTCAAAAAAAGCTATGTTTTGGTTCAAACCGCATGGTCCACAGTAACACAAGTGGTCCAAAAGCCTTAATCAGCTGAGGATAATGCTATAGAAAGTAATGTTTTGGAATAAGTCTTTGCTCAGGGAAAGCCTCACAGAATCTGGGTCGATGCTCAGAAATCTTAGGCCTTGTTCACATGGGTGCTGATCAAGCGCCGAGGGTTTTCTACACATTGGAGTGAATGAGAGCGTTCACACGGGCTTTCGTGATATGTGTTTGGCCGGCTGCGCATTTATATGGCACCAAAAAAAGCAGCTTTTTCTTGGTGTCTAAATCCTAACGAACGAAAGGAAAATTCTTTTACTGCGTTTTCTTTGCGTTCATTTTACGCTTCGAAGGACCGAATATATCCCATGATTCCCACATGCTATACATAGGGAAATGCGGAAAAAAAGCAGGGTAAGGGCTTTCATATCCAGTGCCCGACACTGCCCCACAGGTAAACACACAAACCACAATTTGGGCTGCAGGCTGGCGTTAGACAGAGGCAAAAGAATGCCAGTGTAGAATGCCAAAGTCAATTGAGCGCCACTACAAAATGCACCATAAACGTCTAGGACATTCAGAGCACGTTCGTTTATTCAAAAATTTAATGCTCTTGCGAACAAGGCCTTACTGTCCAGGAAACAAATCATCTCCTCTGAATGAACTGGTTCTAGGACAAGTTCAACTATGTCTTTGTGTCACATCCGCCGCTCCTCCTCAGCGCTCCGGGTCCCCAGAATACTAATATCTGATTAGTATATCTGTATGCTGTGTTTATGTGTCTGTCCCTTTAAGTTCTCCCCAGTCTCACCACTCGGTGTGTGTCTCATGTGGGTGTCGGCTTCACACTCTCCCTGGTGATTTCCCCTTAGCGGTGATTGGGTAAAATGTATTTAGTAATTTAAGATTTACTATATAAACCCTCCTACCCAGCCACCCGGTGTCCATTCTTTGTTATATTCCTAATCTGCTTCTCTTTGTGTGCAGACATAAGCTCCAGGCTCTTCGCACCGGGCCGCTACTCGCTTAGCTTCACGCTAACCGCTAAGCTACATGCTACACGCTATCCAGCTCCTCCAGCACCCGCTCTACACTGCTGCTGATCCAACGTCCTGCTCAAGCCTTCCCGCTCTTCGGAGGCTAACGGCGCTACCGCTAAGTGTTAGCTATTTTGCTGGTGTTTTGCTATATGGACTGTTGTACTCCACAGAGTTTATGTGTAAGCTTAGGACATTTGTGTGCGGGTTATACTACGTGATTTAGTTAGTCTGCCCCGGTGTCTTTTTTAGGAGTAGTCTGCGTCGTGTTTGTTTATTTGTTTGATTTCGGGTTTCTTCCCATTCTCCCCACTGCGTTGGGTTTCTCCCTGAGTTCTTAATAAAGACTCTTGATCTTACTCTCCTGCATCTGCGTCCTGTATCTGAGCAGAAACATGACAGAAGAAAGGACCCAGTTAATGGACGCAGTAGGAATTCCCCTGCCTGCCGAGGAACAAACCGCGCTCGGACAACATCTCGCCCGGCAGCAGAGTCAACTAGACGATCTTACTCGAGTCGTCACGGAACTCATAACGTTCTTCAGAACACCTCCACAGGCTCCAGCGGTGCCAGCACCCACACGACCTCCTCCACCCGCGGGCCGACATACACCTTTCCATGTGTCTCAACCAGAGAGGTATGCAGGTGACCCAGCAGGGTGTAGGAAGTTTCTTCTGGCATGCGAGCTGTACTACACTTTTCCAGAGATGACTCATGAGCAGAAGATCTCATTTATGACCCGTCAGACGCTGGATTGGGCCACCGCTGTTTTGAGGGCTGGAGGGACTGTTTTGTCTGACTTTAATGCATTTTCTGATTTATTTCAGGCCGTGTTCGACCACCCTGATCCAGGCAGTTTGAGTAGCCGATGGCTGTTCCGGATACAGCAAGGCTGCCTCACAGCAGCTGAATATGCTATACAGTTCCGTGTCCTGCTTCAGATTTGGGGTGGAATGAACCGGCCCTAAAGGATGCGTTTCGAGAGGGCCTAAACCCTCGAACGTACCACCTCATTTGGATTCGCAAGGGAGATGAGTGGAAAACCGCATTTAGTACAACGTCTGGTCATTACCAGTACAATGTTATGCCTTTCGGCCTAGTTAATGCTCCATCGTTCTTTCAGGCATTTATGAATAATGTTTTTAGAGACATGCTGAACAAATACGTGATTGTTTATCTGGACGATATTCTCATATATTCTCCAGATATGCGATCACATGTTCAGCATGTGAAAACTGTTCTTAGGCGTCTGCTAGAACATGGACTTTATGCTAAAGCAGAGAAGTGCCAATTCCACAAAACTAGCATCACATTTCTGGGCTATAACATTGGACCGGAGGGGTTGCCATGGATACCAATAAGGTATCCGCTGTCACTAAGTGGCCGGAGCCCACCACCATCAAGGAACTTCAAAGATTTCTAGGATTTGCTAATTTTTACCAGCGCTTCATCCGGGGTTTCAGCACAGTAGCAGCACCTTTAACAAATCTTTTGAAGGGGAAACCGAAAAAACTCATACTAACTCCTCAGGCCCGAGAGGCCTTAGCTAAATTAAAGGAGTGATTCACAAACGCGCCGATATTAAAGCTCCCCGACCCTAGCTGACCCACTGTTGTGGAGGTTGATGCCTCAGAGGTCGGACTAGGGGCGGTATTGTTACAACGTCAGGGAACCCCGGAGAAACTTTATCCATGCGCCTTTTACTCGAGGAAGCTCACGGACGCCGAACGTAACTATGACATCAGTAACCGCAAGCTATTAGCTGTCAAAGCAGCCTTAGAGGAGTGGTGCCATTGGCTTGAGGGAGCATGTAACCCCTTTAGTGTATTCACTGACCATCGTAATTTAGAATATATCCGGCAGGCTAAGAGACTCAATTCTAGGCAGGCTCGATGGGCCTTGTTCTTCACCAGGTTTCACTTTCACATCACGTATCGCCCTGGGTCGAAGAACGGTAAGGCCGATGCCCTGTCTAGATGCTTTCCTCCCCCGAGGCTGTAAAGAACCCGGAGCCTATTCTGCCACCCGAGATCATAATGGCGCCGATCACCTGGGATCTGGATGAAGAGATTGCCTAGATGGTTCGGCGGCAACCACCGCCACCCGGGTGTCCCTCTGACCGAACCTATGTGCCGGAGTCATTGCGGGACCGGGTGATAGGATGGGCTCATACCTCCAGGGCATCAGACCATCCAGGGGTTGCGGGGACGTTACAGTTACTACAGGGTAAGTATTGGTGGCCTGACATGCAACGTAACGTCAGGAGGGCAGTCGCCTCCTGTTCCGTATGTGCAGCCACCAAGAGTTCTCTTCAATTGCCTGCCAGAAAATTAATGCCCTTACCGGTTCCAAATAGACCGTGGTCTCACATTGCAGTGGACTTTGTCACGGATCTACCAGAATTGAAGGGGTACACAACAATACTCGTTGTTGTTGATCATTTTTCTAAAGGGTGTAGATTTGTGCCATTTCCCTCCCTTCCCTCTGCCCTACAGGTGGCTGAAGCTCTGTTCCAGGAGGTCTTCTAAGTGTATGGGTTACCAGAGGATATACTCTCTGACAGGGGTCCCCAATTCATCTCCAGGGTATGGAAGGGCTTTATGGGAAAATTGGGGACCACTGTAAGCCTGACCTCAGGGTATCATCCCCAATTGAACGGTCAGGCAGAGCACACCATCCAGGAATTGGGGAGATTCCTCTGGGCCTACTGTCACGCTCGGCAGCACGACTGGGCAGAGCTTCTGGTCTGGGTGAAGTACGCTAGAAACTCTCTGCACAACTCCACTACGGGTCTGACACCGTTCCAGTGTGTGCTCGGGTACCAGCCTCCTCTGTGCCCCTGGGACAATAGTCCATCCGAGGTTCCTCGGGTGGCTGAATGGTTTCAATGGGCGGAGAGGGTCTGGGAAGGAGCGCACACCTCCATCTAATGGGCAGTTCCCTGATTTAAGTCACAGGCCGATCGATGTAGGCGGGAGGTGCCGGAATACTGGATAGGAGATCGGGTATGGGACCTACATCTGGGTCTTCCGTGTGCTAAACTTTCCCCCAGGTTCCTGGGTCCTTTCCCAATAATCGAAATCATTAACCCAGTGTCTGTAAAACTGCAACTACCTGCTCATAAGCATATTTCTCCTGTGTTTCATGTCTCCCTTCTCAGGCTGGCAACTCAGGGTTCGCTGAACCCATCACTCCGGGTCCCATCGAAGTTGGGGGGCGTCCCAGCCTATCGAGTCCACCAATTACTGGACTCCAGGAGACGGCAGGGCCTTCTCCAATACCTGGTGGACTGGGAGAGGTACGGACCAGAGGAGAGGAGTTGGGTCCCGGCCATTGACATTCTGAGCCAGGACTTGATCCAGGAATTCCATCATTCCCGGCCAGATAGACCGGCTCCTCGACCTCGGGGGCAGCCCTCACGCCAACCACGGCCGTCCTCGGGCCCTCCCAGGCAGGCAGGACGCCTCCGGTCCCCGCCAGAGGTCGATTCTGGAGGGGGGTTACTGTCACATCCGCCGCTCCTCCTCAGCGCTCTGGGTCCCCAGAATACTAATATCTGATTAGTATATCTGTATGCTGTGTTTATGTGTCTGTCCCTTAAAGTTCTCCCCAGTCTCACCACTCGGTGTGTGTCTCATGTGGGTGTCGGCTTCACACTCTCCCTGGTGATTTCCCCTTAGCAGTGATTGGGTAAAACGTAATTAGTAATTTAAGATTTACTATATAAACCCTCCTACCCAGCCACCCAGTGTCCATTCTTTGTTATATTCCTAATCTGCTTCTCTTTGTGTGCAGACGTAAGCTCCAGACTCTTCACACCGGGCTGCTACTCGCTTAGCTTCATGCTAACCGCTAAGCTACATGCTACACGCTATCCAGCTCCTCCAGCACCCGGTCTACACTGCTGCTGATCCGGCATCCTGCTCAAGCCTCCCCACTCTTCGGCAGCTAATGGCGCTACTGCTAAGTGTTAGCTATTTTGCTATATGGACTGTTGTACTCCACGGAGTTTATGTGTAAGCATTGGACATTTGTGTGCAGGTTACACTACGTGATTTAGTTAGTCCAGCCTGGTGTCTTTTTAGGAGTGGTCTGCGTTCGTGTTTGTTTATTTGTTTGATTTTGGGTTTCTTCCCATTCTCCCCACTGCGTTGGGTTTCTCCCTGAGTTCTTAATAAAGACTCTTGTTTTACTCCATAGCAATGCGACCCTCTTGCACTCTTCTGTGCAGTCTGGACATGCACTCTGTGCTCTTCTTTTGTCCTGGGAGGAAATGTTCCTGTTCAAACTTCCCTTTCATGAAACTGGGATTGTTCTCCAAGACACCACCTGCAGACGTACAAACTTGAGAATCTCTCAACGAACCCACCAATGGAATGGGCACCCAAGTTGTCTGCAATAACACAAGTCACAGTACCTTTTACTCCTCTGCCTAAAGAAGGAACATAAAGTCCCTCTTTTTGCGGCTTGAAAGATCTTTGATCAGTGGCACCAACACAGAACTATATCTGTATTGTTTTATGTCAACAGCTTTGCAGAGAATGGCTAAAAAGATTGAAGTCAGTGAGAATCGGAGCAATGGTGGCACATTGGCAAGAACCCAATAAACAGCAATGACTTTGTGCTTTTTTCTCGATGTTCCAAGGGGATTACACACTTCAAATTCATCCACATATAGATTGAGGGCAATGGCTAGATAATTTTCTGAGAACAATTTATTAGCTTTAAAGTGTGTGCCATCATGAAATGACTTGTACTGGGTTTTAGAGTTGCTTTGCGGTTCTTTACCACTGTTTATTAAGTAGTCCTGGATCTCCTTCTTATTTAAAATCTCATATAAGGACTTAAGAATAGGCCCATACTGGAAGCTTTTTTCTCCCTAGCATTAAGCACATATTCAACAGGTTCCACCACAGTGAAATGCTCCTTAAAATACATCTTTCTCTTGTAGGCAGTGGACAAAGGGCCATCAGTCCTCAATGCTAGGCTGATGGGGTTGTATTCACAGAGCTCTGTTACCATCATAGAGACCACTGAATCATCTAGCTGAAAATTATGCTTCTCTAAGCGTGAATATAAAATCATTTTCATGATAGGACCTGAAGCTGAACCAGAAATAAAGTTTAGCTCTTCCACCACCTCATCAATACACTTATTCTGCACATTAAATATGTTGTGTAATTTCACAAAGAGGTGGGAGAGATTTGCTTCAATTAAGTTAGGCAATTCTTTCATTTCTTCATCATAAACCTCTCCTCTCTCAACATCTTCATCAG
>JAOVYU010038573.1:0-10865 GCA_025674565.1 Synodontis membranacea
CAACCGTATTTGAAAAAAAAAAAAAAAAAAAAAAAAAAAAGTGCTTTACTGGTTAATAATGTAATTTTTTTCCAATTGGCTAATTTCCTGTCTATAATTCATCACTTGCTGTTTGGCTACAGGAAGATATGACATTAGCCATTAGTCGCTATAGCTGTGTTTAAAAGATGGGGTGAAAATTGACAGGAAAATCGATGTTGAAGATATTTCTTTCCACAATTCAGCAAAAGAAATAAATCAAACACTGCAAAGTAGAAGCATGCTCTGAAAATATAAATATTTCATTCTAACCAGCATGGCATGCTATGTAATTTTTATATATATATATATATAATTTTAATGTCTATTTAGAGCAAATCAAAATGAAGAACATATAATTTCTTATTTGTTAAGTGCATTATAATAATTTACGTTACTAAAAAACATATTTTATAAAAAAAATAAAAAATCATTTTCATTTCTATTCATCTCTTATTAGTTATCTCTTATTGTCTTATCAGTTGATATCAAAACAATAAAACAATAGAGAATATTTTTCTTCTTCTTGTGATCTTCAGGAAATTTGTATGATCCAACTTCCTGCAGTGGGAAAAATTCTATAATATTCCAAAGGGATGAATGTGTTCAGGTAACAGGGTTGAATGAATGTTGTGGGAGTAAAAAAAGCAAACATTCATGCAAAAATGAATCTAATTTAATTTATTTTAATACAGTATTCAAGCTTAAAATAGTTATAATAAAGATCGATGTTGTTTGATCAATGTTTCGTGCTTGTTGTTTTTTTTACGGAATGACATTTTATCTGTCTTATTAAAAAATATTTTGGTCGCACTTAATATCTGTTATAGTAATTTGAGGTCAATTCGGTCTGATGAACAAATAGTGCATGTGATATGTGTAAGAACATTATCAGAGCAAAGCTCAGTATATTATCATTGAATGCCAGCTGCAATAAAGCATCACTGTGAATTATCAGGTTAGAGATGAGTATCAGATGTACATTATTCATGTGAGATTACCATCACACCCTAAATAACATCTGATCTAAAATTGCAGCATTGAAATGAAGAGCCTTCCTCATATATCAAAGCCATTTTCCATATTTGTCCTGCACCTGAGAGCCATAATTCTGCCGAGAGGCAGAGAGGGAAATGGTGAGCGCAGCAAAATGACAAATTAATGGTAAGAGTGTAGTTTATGGCAGAGCGGCGGTGGGAGAAATGGATGTATGTGCAGAAATATGGGTATTAACATCAATTTATTTGGGAGGTGAGGCAGAAATCAATCCAAACGCACAACACTGGGTCATTAGCGGTGCATGGATTTGAAATCGGAAGCTCAAGTACGTCGTTGAACTTAAGGCTGAAGTATTAATTGTTCGGGGCTTTTTTTGTGTGCGTGTTTTGAAATCTTCATATTGTACTATCTAGCTGGTTCACAATATTGCATCGTCCTCTCTTTGACTGCATGTATTGACATATATTTGCATTAATATTAAGACATATGTTCATATAATACTTAGATACATCTGTTACACTTATAATTTATATATTTATATATAATTTATGTTTATAAACATAAACCCATATTACGCATTCATACTGTAGATTATTGTTTTATTATATTGCTCAGGGTATTGTTTATTGTGTTGTCTATATATTGTTGTGTTTTGTACTGTTGTGCTTGAGAGACACCATCGACCGGAACCAAATTCCTTGTATGTGTTCGCTCACATACTTGGCCAATAAACACGATTCTGATTCTGATTCTGATGATCCGGCGTGTGATGTACGTATTATGTTATTTATCTTACAACATAATAATGTCATACAGTATTAACTACAGAACTGAGCTGAGAGTAAACTCGTTCTAGGTTCTGATTGGTCATCAGTTGGTGTTGATTCATTTCCTATAACAGCAGGTTTATAAACAAATATACTGTAATACACGAAAGTGTTCATTTTACAGTAACAGCTTCCTCACATGGACTTTTACTATAATCATGCATATACTGTAAGGAGATGTTTATGGAACATTTACGGAAGGAGTCTCTGGTGTCAGCGCTTTGTAACACTCAGAGGTAAAGCTGTAACTTTAGTTTTCTGACATCTTTGGGACTGAGGAGTTTACGCATCTTGGTTGCTTTCAGTAGCGTGAAAGCAAATAAAGCAAGGAACGACTGTTTATAACTGCTGCAATGTGAATTCCTCAATATTAAATATAGCCATAAATGAATAAAAATGTGTGACATTTTATTTAATAGAAGAAAAAAAAATAACAATTGCGATGCATTGTGGTGTAAAAGGAATAAAACACATTGATGAGTGCTGTTTATTTCCTCAAGTTTTAATTATATGTTATTATAGATAACATTAAGATCTATATTTACATTTGTTTTATATTTGTTAACTGTCAATTTGACTGGTGACCCAATCTGCCAGTAAATTACTGTAAAAACCTACAGCAATCTTTTCCAGTGTTTATTATGATCCATCAAGCACATAGCAAACAGCTATACAAACACTGTCTTCTATGTTCTTCTATTTATATTACTTTTATTTTTATTTAAACAAAAAGGTAATTTATTATTTTTTAATGCATAACAGATCATCTGTTTCCATCCTGCTTCTACAACCCTGCTCTGATGGGTAAATAGGTCGTATTTCTCAGGACACTGCCTGAATTCCAGGATTTACCTGTCAATAATTAGTACGGCTAACGTCCCCCACTGCACACACACACACACACACACACACACGCGCGCGCGCGCGTGCACACACGGTGGACAAACCTCAGCGCAGCTCCATTAAATATCCACAGCAGGCCACAGGAAAAGGCTCAGCACTGACTTCCAGCTGCCTCTCAATTAGATGAGGGGATTAGATGCTGAGGCCTGAGGCTCCTGAAGGTTCACGCTGAAGATGGACTGGAGCAGGAGAGCCAGCAGAAATTGGATCTGAAGCACCAGAGAGCTTAAAGCTGCCTCCGTGGTCAGGAAAGTGATTTTAGGATCACACGGTTATGTGATATGAGGTTAAGATATGTTTAGCTTCAGTGGGGTTCGGTGGACAGTAAGGTCAGGAGATTGATCAGAAGGATGTTTTAATAGAATTTTTATGTGCCTTTTTTAAATAACGTTTTCAAACCGCAATAAAGTGTCAAGGTGTGTTTTTGTAATTAATCTGGAATTTACTCTAACCTTTATAACATTTTTATTCTTAGAACAGTGGTCAGGTTTCCAATGAATTACTTACTTTTCATTAATACTCAAAATTAGTTTATAAAATTGTTTATACAGACTTCAAAACAATTTACAAATACTTAGGAACATTGAGAAACTAATTAAGATGACTTTTGAAAAATAAATCTAAATAAATGTATTGTTGTAAGCTGAAAAAAAAATCAAGCTTTATGATATTATTAGATTCTTTTTTTTTTTTTTTTTGCTTGTAATTGTTATTTTATTAAGTTCCGATGATGCAAAGCATTGTCAGGCATTGTTTCAGCACACTACCATGAGTAACCCGAGCTCAAAATCTTTCATTTTGTAATAAAGCACAATAATAAATTTGTTTGACGGCTTAATGAATACGCTCGCCCACTTCACATACCTCGGCAAATTAACACAGCAAGACTGTTTAAAAATCACAGAAACAACAAAGAGCACATTTTTTCATGAACAAAATCACTGTTATTACTATTACAAACACTTTATTTATAACCCATTATTTATTAACCTATTATTTATAAATATAACAAGACAGGCACTGCTGTAACTTAAAGGTCCACTATGTAGGATTTTTGAGAGTATCTATTACCAGAAATGGAGTATATATATTCCTTAATTTACTTCTGGACTTCATAAGTGTGCTTTCGTTAATGTATATTTACAACAACTACAAATTGTTGTGTGTTTGTAAGCTTAGAATGAGATCTTTATATCAACATATTGTGAGAGTCTGTGGAGATACCATGCTTCATCGCTACAGTAGCCCAGAATGGACAAACATCTAGAGAGAGACTTCCATGTTTAGTGGTTTTACAAGTGCCGGCGTGAATGTGGAATTAAGCGCCAGAAAGACAAGGAAGAATAAAGAAGAGCAATCAGTGTGTACTGGGGCTGGCTAACATCCAAATTTTGGAAAAAGAAAAAATATTAATATAAATAATTTTTCCCAGAAGGCCAATGTTCCAGAAGTCCATCTTCAAGAATCCAGTGAGCAGGCAATGAAGGGATTAGTCAGGGAAGCAACCAAGATCAAGGGATGGAAACTCTCAACATGATCCTGCCAGAACATGCTTCACTATAGAGATTAGAGTGTTCACAGCGGGTTTGGGTTTCTGTGAAATGTACTGTAATGATTTGTACCAAAGCGTTTGGTCTCTTCAGACCAGAGAACCTTTTCCACATGCGTCCAATCGTATCTGGAAAGGGTCGGTGTGGGTGAAGGTTATAGAGTCATAACAGAGTCTTTCAAAAGCCAAGAACAACTGATCAAACAGGTGGATTCACTGTAGCTTCTGCTTGGTTGGAAAGAAAACCTACACCCACACTGGCCCGTTCTGGATAAGATTGGAAACCCGTGAAATAGGATCTCATTTGGATCGTCACTCTTATATAAAGCTTTGCAGAGTGCCGATTTCAATTCCAGGCTACTAAATGTGGAAAAATTCAAGGGGGGGGAATACTTATGCATGCACACTGTGTTGTACTGTACTGAGATTACTGGGGGGGATGAAAAGAGAAAGAGAATGACATACTTTATTTGCCTTTTTTAAATCAAGAAAACCCCCAAATAAGGCTGAACATGTCTTTAAAAGCATTTGCTTTAGATCTAGCATTTATTCATACTGTACGAAGGAGCTTTTATCCATCGTGATAAATCATTTCAGCCTCACACACTTGGTTGACCAGACAGTCATATAGGAGGCTTGCATCATACCACAACTTTGCTGATTATTTTACTATAGCAGCACACCCCTTGAAGTTATTCATCCCTCTAAACATACAGTAATTTTTTTTAAAGAGCGTCATAATCCGATTGTTATAGGTTCATTGTTATAGGTCTGTGAAACAAGTCCTCACTTATGTTATAGCAGCTAGAAACAGTCGTGCCTTCACCAGGCTCGCTTTTTTTTTCCTCTTTCTGGAAGAAAAAAAAAATGCTGCTTGTCATGTTAATGAGAAAATGCAAAGCATTAACTAATTTTGTCCCAAAGAAGTCGCCACACTTTCAGCTCTAATTTAAAGTTCTAAATGCACAATCTAAAGCGCAGACAAATGTGCATGTAGAGCGTGTCCAAATCCACTTTTGCTAGTTTAACAGCGTAAAACAATTGCTCGCGTGATTCAAAAGGGTTGTACTTATTCTCTTAATAAGTGTTAATAAGCCAATCAGTGTCATCTCCCATTCCCTTTAAGATCCAGGCATGATTACACTTTGCTAACACTGGAGACTCCTTCCATAAAATATAGTGCTAAATAAAAATCACCATACGGAAATATTAGAGATTGTATGTAGAGAAAATTAACCACAATCAATATCTTCTGACCACTCAGATGGAGGTGTAAGCCCTGTCCAAAGTATTGATATATTTACATGTTCTCTGTTTCTTTCTCTCTCTCTCTCTCTCTCTCTCTGGTTGTTGCCGTGAGCGGAGTGAACCTGAATGAGACAAGCGGAGCTGGAAAGCTGCCGAATGTCACGGAGCGCTGGCCGGACCTCGGCCACGCCCCCCCGCCGACTCACCTGCTCTCAGCGCGCACAGCGCTGCGCGTGCACTAAACACAGGTGCGTCTCATCTGAGCTCATAATTAAATATGAGCTCAAATCTTCTCCTCATCGCCCTCATCTCCTCGCCATTACCTCCTCGCCTTCATCTCCTCGCTACTTCTCGGCTCCGGGCGTTTTATTCCTAGGTTCAGTTTTCCTCCTCCTCAGCAGAGTGTACTTTGTGTTTCGTTTTGCCGCGCCGTGTGTTAACCGGCGCCATTTCATTTCCCGTTTTTCCCTCCGGGGTGTCTTGTGTTTAGTTATCATTTATGTTCAATAAATCTCTCGCCTGCCTCCCGGTGATCTTCTCTCCCGTTATTGTCGCGAGTGTGTCCACACCCCTCTCACCACATACACACGCACACACGTACATAGCCAGCACGAGTGTGCGTGACACCGAACTTAGTTGTGTTTTATTGTTTGTTTGTTCGTTTGTTGGATTGTTTTAACGGATCGCTTCAGAGGCACGAGCCAAAACGTAAAGCTCACGTGTGATATTATCTTGGATCTGTTGCATTCCTTCTTACACCGATTTAATAATGGACCAGCTGTGTGAACATGACGACTAACAAATCTACAAATCTCCTTTTGCAAAGTTGCCGGGCTAATATTGTTGCATGAATTCCTTGTTAAATATTCAATAATTAATCAATAATAATCAAAAATCAATGTTAATTACTAATGTCCTAATGGCGTTTTCTGCACCTGGAGGTCAATAAAGAAATCAACAAATCGATAAATACTCACATGTTTGACGTGATATAGAGCCACCTGACCATCCTGCATTGTGAGGTCCAATAATCCCCGAGCTGCAGTAGCAGGAAGTGTCCTTGGTGCACTAATTGTTAGTTGCTGCTTTCCAGCTGTACATTCAAAGACACACTGAGATAAGAGGTCACGGTTATTTCATAAGATTTCACTGAGCCAGAAAATAAAGTGTCAAGCAGCTCACCTATAAAATGTGCTTTCAACCGTGCAAAATACCTACAGCAGCCATTATTGGTATGTCTTATATATATGCTCTTATGTCTTATATGTATGTCACATATCACAGAGTATATGTGGTATTGTTGATGTAAAGGTTTTGGTTTCAAAGGTAAACAAAAACATTTTCCATTACGCATTATAGCAAAGAAATCCAGATGGAATGGAGTGAAATCTAGGCATCTGTCATATGGCTAGTAGACAGTAAAATGTGACCTAAAGCTGGCGTTAAAGACACGACATGCTGCCGCATTATGGATCAACTCGGCTGTAAACGTTTCTACAGCATCAGTTGCATTCTGGATTCTGATTAGCCAGAAGGTGTTTGTTATTTTTCTTTAACAGCATGACCGAGAGTGTTTTGTTCTTTACTTGGTAACAGGAGAAGGACATTCTTTCCTGCTCCCTCCACAGCTCAGCGAGAAAGCAGATTCATTTCATTCTGCCTCTGCTGTCTTGTACATATCGATCAGCCACACACCCCGGCGTCTCTATTCACAACGTGCCACTTGATGCTAATCGAGTGATGGAGGAGAGCGTTGGAGCTGAAATGAAATCTCAACCTCGTGAACTCAATTAACACTTTGCTGTTTAGTCGCAGTGAATCTAGCTTTTATTGATGAACACATAAAATTTTTTTAGTATTGTATTAATACAGTGTTTTAATTTATTAAAAAACAAACAAACTGATATGACCTTTTCAAATCACAGCCATGGGGTTTTCAGTAGCACCAAATCAGCAGCAAGGATCAATTTAACTTCTGGTAAATGTGATAGGATGAAAGGCTACAAGATTGCATCTGGTACCCTTAAGCTTTCTTCTGTTCTTCTCCGTGGAGGAACACTTAACGCTTATATTTATAACCCTGCAACAGATGGTGTCATGAATTCTCCCTCGCAGTATGTGGTGTATTTCTGAGTGCTCCATGTGCATATGTTTTGCTTTTAGTCCTGTCCTTACCCCTGCTGACCTGTAATTGGTGTGTTACCTGATTGTGTTCACCTGTATTACACTTTGTCTCTGTTTTTCCTCTTTCGGATTTTTAGCCATGGGTTATCTTGTATTAAAGCTACATGTCTGGCTTTTCACTCGCGATACAAACATCAACTATGTTTTTCTGATTGTTCTCGATCTGGATATGGGTTCTCGATTAGAAGTATAGAGATAAAAAAAAAAAAAAATGCTTGAGTGAAAGTCAAGAGTAGCTCAATTTTAATATACTTAAATATCCATGAAAGAGCAGGGCACAAGGTCATCATGCCTGGCTCATGATGCAAGACTAGCTACATCGCGGGAAAATATTCTGCTCAGACAAAACTAGAATTTATATTGCTGTAATGTTAAAATGAGAAACAACAAAAATGTGGAAAATTAAGCAGCTAGATAATTTGAAAAAAAAAAGTAATTAACAAACCTAGCTAGCTGGGTTATAAAATTGTTTTTAGAGACATGCATGTAGGAGGAGTGGCTATGCTAAATTACCGCTGGGATTAGCTATGGACCCACTGCGACTCTGATCAAAGCTCTTACTGAAGATGAATGATAAGTGAATGAATGAATGAATGATCTAGTTTAACAAATGATATTATAAAACTTAACCATATAGAATTTCACTGTAGCAACTGGACATGTTATCACTGGCATTTCTAAAGTATTTGTTAGCTATGTTTACTATTGACTTGAGTGGCTCGTGAGTTACAGTATCTCTGGGAGTTATATCCAGCACCTTTTGGAAGCCCGTGTCTGTTCTCACCGGATGAGACAGTATTTATATGCACAAATGATACCGAACCTCCATGTCTGGATCTTTACCACCAGCAAGACAGTGACGATCATGTTGGTGTAAGAAATGTCAAATTAAAAAAGCATAAGAGTATATATATGATCATCTTCCTGTTTTTTTATGACTAGCTAACTCTCTAGCGGTTCCTAGTATCTTTATATCGCAATCACTGAGAAGTGTTTTATGGTTTATAATTGCTAATGGCAGCAAATAATCGCTAACTAATCGCTAACTCATATCTCAAGGTGTTCAAGTGAATCTAAACCTATATAGAATGTAAAGCTGTTCTAGATTAAAGATTAAGATTGCATTAAGATTCAAATTCTCAGTGTCTCTGCATCCAACATTTTCTAAACCAGTATAAGAAAGTGCTCTAATTGTGGGAGGGGTATCCTCTGTCTCCGTCGTCAATCACAGTGACAGTAGCCAATCGTGGGCGTCTGTGAGCTCAGGTATTTGGAAGATGGTGGATAGCGTTTTCCTCTGAGTGTATTATGCTGCCCTGTGATGTAGCAGGAACGGCAGATGGCTTGGAGGAATCACATATTAACCTTCATCCATCCTGATAGGAAACAGCTGGCGGATGACTGGGAATTGTCCAAGACACAATTAGGGAGAAAATGGAGGAAGAACCAAACAAAAATGGAAAAGAAAAAAAAAAAAAAGAAGATAATGGCTTGAGAAGCGCTGCGTTAGATTCCAGTCTCTGCTACTCAATTCTCCTTTTGTGAACCTTTAACCTGAATGCCATGGTAAATTATTCCTGAAGGCCATGTTGCTCCAAGTCAAGTCTGAATAGTAATGAAGAGCCCGGTGTATCCTTGAAAACACCTTTCGTTATATTGCGTTCTCACGGTCAGTAAAGGCTTACAGCTGTGCTCATTGTACTGTGTTTATCCAATACTCCCACTTTCAATGTCCTTTCAGTGTCCTCCAAGGACATATTCACTTGTGCTCGTCAAAAGTGGATTGCTGGCATTATAATATCATGACCAGGCTCACAATAACAGCTGTAAATGAGCATGTTCTGTATAATAGCGTATTACCAGTACCTGGGGGCAATCTGGCAGAAATTAATAAATAAATAAACAAACAAATAAATAAATAAATGTTGGCCACCTGATGAGTAACAGTAACAAACCACAGACATCTTGTTAAAGAAGAAGTCCTGCAGTGTGAAGTGGTCGTCCTTGTTAGTGCAGCCAAAAACAAAGACTTAAAATGATAAGAAAAGTTTTTTTTTTATTTTATTTATTTTATTTTTTTTTAAATCCCAGGTAGAAATCTTCATGTTTTTGCCTGATGGAAGAGAATGGGTGCTCATGTGTTGATTCTCACTGCATGGCAATTCCACCTACAGCACTAAGGACTTTAAAAAAAAAATGAAAAAAAAAAAGATCTTAGGAAAATTTACTACAAGTATAGTAAGTACCGTTTACCTATAATAATGTAATGTAGTCGATAAAAAAATTGTAGATTATTATTTCCATACTGGTCTATTTATTGGGGGCTTTGTTTATTTAAGGAAGCTTTAAGAGTGAATCCAAAATATATAAATCATTGTCATCAAGCGTTTTAAAGTCCATTAGGAAAATGTATGTCAATGCACATTTGACTCAAAGTCATATTAACATATTCAAATGACTTCACTGTGCTGCACTTCAGGGCTTATTATTATCTCAGGCAAAATTAATTATAGCATTGCATATTACGAGAGAATTGATTAAAATATTTTTATTTTCAGTCAAAACTTACAGGAAGAGAGACAGACTTGACAGAACACGCTGTGTTTAAGGTACTGTATTTTTCATAGTTTTAAAGACAGGAATGTTTCTAAGACGAATGTAAAATGTAAAGCTAACCCACCGTAAGTACTTTTTTTATATACAGTAAGGACTCAAACACATACTGTAGGGCTGTATTTTGCACCCAGTCATCATTTTCCCATCCAACGCATATGTTGTTTAAATATCAAATGCAATTGCGTCTCTCTGAGTGCCCATGGACGAGGTGTGGTCAGGCTCGTTGTTGGTACATTAATATCTCGAGGCAGCGGGAAGCGTATTTTGCTGTTATTTTAACAACGCCTTATCAGGATAGTCATATATTGCACAACACTCGTACATTTTGCTTGTTACACACACAGGGACACTCCATTTCCTCCTCCACAGAGAAGCATTTTCCTTCGTACTACCAGCCAAACCAGCCGTTCTAATAGCAATCCACCAAGGCGCAAGCACACCTAGCTCTTAAGGGAAATGGGAGATGGTGCTTTGATTGAATTCAAGATTCAATAAGAGACTGAATACAACCCTTTGAGCCG
>JAOVYU010038697.1:0-10858 GCA_025674565.1 Synodontis membranacea
ATATACATACATACATACAGAGATTCAGTGCCTTATGGAGTGTCTATGAAGTATTAGTGGTCAGTGTTCAACAGTCTGATGGCCTGATGGAAAAATCTGTCCCTCAGCCTGCTGGTTCGGGACCGGATACTGCAATACTTCCTGCCTGAGCCTGACGGAAGTGGTTTAAACAGTTTGTGACTTGAGTCTTTGATGATCCTTCCCGCTTTCCTCAGGCACTGCTTTCTGTAGATGTCCTGTAGGGAGGGAAGCTCACCTCCAATTATCCGTTCGGAGCACCGCACCACTCTCTGCAGAGCTTTGCGGTTGTGGGCGGTGCTGTTGCCATACCAGGTAGTGATGCATCCAGTGAGGATACTCTCAGTGGCACAGTGGTAGAAGGTCCTGAGGATACGAGGGCTCATGCCGAATCTTTTCAGTCTCCTGAGAAAGTAGAGGTGCTGCTGTACCTTCTTCACTGTTTTGTCTGTGTGAACTGACCAATTGAGATCTTCCGCCAAATGTACACCCAGGAAACGGAATCTACTCACTCTCTCTACAGCAGCGCCATTGATGGTGATGGGGGTATGTGTACCTCTACACCTCCAGAAGTCCACTATCAGTTCTTTGGTCTTTGCGACATTGAGGGTGAGATGGTTCTCCAGGCACCAATGTGTCAGGGTACTGACCTCCTCCCTATATGCCGTTTCATCACCATTGGTGATAAGACCCACCACTGTTGTGTCGTCCGCAAACTTCACAATGATGTTGGAGCTGCTAATGGCCGTGCAGTCGTAGGTGTAGAGTGAGTACAGGAGAGGGCTCAGTACCCACCCTTGTGGAGCACCAGTGTTCAATATAATGGAGGATGAGGTGATGCTGCCCAGTCTGACCTCTGATTATTTTCAACTTTTAGTCTCTTTTAATTTCTCAGGTTATTTTTGTAATTTCTCAGGTTATTTTCTCAGGTAATTTTCATGTAGTCATGTCTAGGATTTTTTTTGTGTATTGTCTCACTACGCCAACTGGCATGTCATTTTCAGTAGTAGATTCAGCAAAAAAAAATAAAAAATCCAAAGCATACATGTGTCTTAATTTCCTTATGGTGGACTCAATCTGGCCTTAGGTCAGGGTTTAAAGTTGTATATTAGGATAAACACTAACCAGCAACTACTTGATATAAGACATCACATCAAAAACCTTATTGGGTAGTAAACCAACTAGAATAAAGTACTCTCATAAGGAGGAATTTCTCACATGATAGGTGTTCACCAGCCTCCAAGCCTCTATATACATAAAATTATTTTTTTTTCATCCTTCATTGAATAAGCTTACTCATTTCCATGTATTATCTAATATATTACTAGTAACCTATATCAAAAGTTGTCACAAACTGTCATGTTCCACAAGGGTTGTGAGTGTGTGTGCTGGATGCAAATGCAGGGATCCAGAAAGCGAAATTTAAATGGGATTTATTTAAATAAAGAAACATACTCAAACAAATGAAAAGCAAACTCAAACTCGGGTAGTAAAGTTAATTTCTACAAGCAAACAAGAACAAAGTAAACAGTACTCAGACATCAAAAAAAACCCCGGGGTTATTCAGGCTTAGGCTCGGCTGTAATAAATAACATGGTGTGCTATACATTAAACATAGACATAAAGATCAAACGTTAAACAAGGCGTCTGACATAAAGATGTTATACATAAAGACTTAGACTTACACATTACATTTTAACTTAAGCAGGGCTTTTGACATGAAGATGTTACAGATTAAACATGTAACTTGGGCTTTAAACAACAAATATTAAACAAAGACTTTAAACCAGACCTTTGACATGAATACACTATACATCAAACATTAAACTTGGACTTTAAACATTGACCGTAAAACATAGACTTTAAGCATTAAACATTAAACATAGACTTTAAACCAGACATTCAACAAAAGACGCTATGGATTAAACATCAAACATAGACTTTAAATATAAGACTTTAGACATAGACTCCAAACCAGACCTTTGACAAAAAAGACACTATACATCAAACATAGGAGGTCAAGCATTGAGCAAGACATCCGACATAAAGACATTAGTGTTCGAACATGAAACTTGGACTTCAAACATTAAACACTGACTTTTAAAGCAAGACCTTAGACAAAAATACGCTACAGCTCAAACTTTAAATATAGACTATAAACCAGATGTTTGCCAAAAACATGTTAGAGATCAAACTTCAAACTTGGGCTTTAAACATCTATAGAGTTAAATATACATTTATAAAGTTCTCAATAACTCAGCACAGGTGAACACAGCATGTGTGCACATAGAAGTTGTGCTCGAGCAGGCATGGATAGCTGGGGGAGAGCACAGATGAGTGCACTACGATCGTTACGTGACACAAACAATAAAACATAATTTTACACATTGCAGAGAACTGGTCAGGAGTTAGTCTCACTGACTGTTTCTTTTAAAATGTGTTTTTTTTTCCTTTAGTTTCTGAGCACAATAGACTACAATCTACACCACATGAGCAGTCTCATAAGTCACTCAGCACACCTGTTTCCTAACCTCAAAGTCTCGCTCCTTGCTCATCTCCAGTGATTATTCTAAGAATGTTTTTTTTTTTTTATTATTTGATTTCTGTTTTGACTGTGTTTATTTGAATACATTTGATTCTTTTTTTTTTTGCATGTTTTTGAATACGTTTTGCATTTGTCCTTTGGCTTCCTGAGCTGGTCATCTCATCATTGCTACACCTGTCTAAAACTCACAGTAAACACAGTTATAAACACAGCTGTCCATCCTGACTATAGATAGAGCAGAGACTTAGTCCACTGTGTAGGATTTATGGGGAACTATTTGCAGAAGTGGAATATAATAATCAATCAACAATACCCTATGGTGTGAAACACTGTTGTGTCTATATGTTCTTTGACCTTTTTACCTAACCCTAATACTGTACACTAACTGGACCATCACTTCACTGGTGCTCCCATAAATCCAGTATCAAATTAAGCAATGTTGGAGGCATTGATCATTTTAGTCTCATAAAAGTCAGGTCAAGTCAAGTGAGATTTTATTGTCATTTCAACTATATACCTGTACATATGTTACAGTACATAGTGAGATAAAACAATGTTCCCCAGGACCATGGTGCTACATAAAAGACTAAGACACAGACACAGAGTTACATAAAGTGCACGTATGCTACACAGAGACACAAGACTATATAAAGTGCATGTGTGAGGAAATGTGCAAAACATTTAGGGCAAAAAAAAACCACACACAAGACAAACTTACCAGTATTCACATTGAGAATGCTCTTTGCACACATGGTGATGTGCAAAGAGCATTTTGGAATAACATAAGTGTAAACAGTGATTGATAGTAGCAAAAAACAAAGACAAAGTTGTTGTAAAAATGACTGTGAGTGTGTGTGTGTGTGTGTGTGTGTGTGTTAGTCCAGTCCCTGGGTATTTAAGAGCCTGATGGCTTGAGGAAAGAAACTGTTGCACAATGTGGCAGTGAGGGCCTAAATGCTTCGGTATCTTTTTCCAGAAGGCAGGAGGGTGAAGAGTTTGTGTGAGGGGTGTGTGGGGTTGTCCACAATGGAGCTGGTGTTGAGGGACCAGGAGAGGTGAACACGAAGGAATTTGGTGCTCTTGACAATCTCCACAGAGGATCCATCGATGTTCAGTGGAAAATGGTCTCTCCATGCTCTCCTGAAGTCAACATACCATCTCTTTTTTTTCCACGTTCAGGGACAGGTTGTTGGCTTTGCACCAGTCCATTAGCCGTTTCACCTTCTCCCTGTAGGCTGACTTGTCGCTCTTTCTGATGAGACCCACCACTGTTGTGTCATCACTTGATGATGTGATTTGAACTGTGCATTGCTACACAGTCATGAGTCAGCAGAGTGAACAGCAGTGGACTGAGCACACAGTCCTGAGGGGCCCCAGTGCTCAGTGTGGTGGTGCTGGAGATGCTGTTCTTGATCCAGACTGCAGAAAGTCCAGGATCCAGTTGCACAGGGAGTTGTTTAGGCCCAACAGGCTCAGCTTTTCAGTCAGATGCTGAAGAATGATTGTGTTGAATGCTGAACTAAAGTCTATGAACAGCATTCGAATTCGGTCACTTCTCCAGGTTGGTGCTGTCGCTGTTGGCTGCAGCCTCCCTGAATATATGCGAGTCATTGTGCTCAAAACAGTCCTGAAGAGCAGAGATGGTTCTCACCTGCTTCAGGTTTAGAGTGTCTGTTAAGCGGTCTGCATGCTGGAATTAGCATAACAGAGATGTGGTCTGTGTAACCGAGGTGGGGCCATGGCACCGCATGGTACGCGCCAGGAATGTTTGTGTAAACAAGATCCAGCACGTTCTCCCATCTCATTGCAAAGTCCACATGTTGATGGAATTTTGGGAGAACTGTCTCGAGATTTGCATGGTTGAAATCTTGAGAATAAACAGTTCATCAGGGTGTGTATTTTGTAGTCCACTGACAGCCATGTACATCTCGCAGAGAGCCTCTTTAGCATTAATGCTGGGGGGAATGTATACCCCGACAGTGAACACAGTGGTGAATTCCCTCAGTAAATAAAATGGTCTACATCTAACAGTCACAAACTCCACCAGCGATGAGTAGTAGCTAGAGACATGGGTGCTTGCATTGACAGATGGGAACACACACTTGCAGGTACAGATCGAGAATTTATTAAATTCTCAAGAAAATGAGGCAGAACAAAACATGAAAAGTAAACAAAACAAACCAACAAAACACACAGGGCTCGTGCCTCTGACAGGAAATAATCCCCAAGATAGAAGTGGCTCAAAGTCCATCCGGGAAAGCTGAAAAAGCCAGTGAATCAATCAGATAATAATCCACCTTGAGCAGACAATGAATAAACAAAAAATCAGGGTTAGGGTTAGAACATAAGCCTGTAAAAGAAACCACAGAGAGAGAAGCAAACCAAACAAAGTAACGATGAAAACTTAGATAGGTGGCGAGACAAAACCACAACGCACACACAAAGAATGAGGGAGACCGACACAATGAGATCCCGGGTCGGGCTGGTTAAATAAGAAAAACAAACAAGACACAGGTGAAGATAATAATGAAAGTAAACACGTTCTAAAAAGAGATTGACCTACTAGGTAGGGAACACGAAGTGAACAACACCAATAGGTAGGCGGCTAACCCTAACCTTAACCCTAGCTAACAAGCACACATTCAAAAGGAGTCAAGCGAGTACTAGAGTGGTGCAGTGAGTTCTGGGCGTACTCGGCTGATGAAGTCCAAAGCAACGTGAGACCACGGCCTTCTGGAATCGGAAGGTGCATTAATTTCCTGGCTGGTAACAGTCATGGACTTTTAGTCATGGGACAAACAGAACAAGACAAGATGGCAGCACGAACATCCCTCTTTAGAGAGGGCCACCAATATTTGCTAAAGATCACCTCTTGGGTACAGGATATCCCAGGATGCCCTGTGGCTGGGGTAGCGTGGGCCCATTCTATCACCTCCGCCTGAGCTGCTCCGGCACAAAGACCAGATGAAGTGGACAGCCAGAAGGGCCCAGTAGAGACCGGGTCTCCCACGTGATCAGAGCAACCAGGATAGAGTGTGGCAGAAAGGCTCTGTCGTAGCCTCTGGGGCATCAAATTGCCTTGAGAGTGCATCCGCTTTGCCGTTCTACTTGCCCCGACGGTAAGTGAGTTTAAAGTCAAACCTCGTGAAAAATAAGGCTCAATGGGCCTGGAAAGTATTCAACCGTTTGGATTGCCGGATGTGCTCAAAATTGCGGTGGTCAGTTAACACAACAAAGGGCTGCCTGGCTCCTTCTAACAGGTGGTGCCACTTGTCTAAAGTGTACTTGACTGAGAGTAATTTGCGGGTGCCAATGCCGTAATTTCATTCTGTATCTCTCAGTTTGCGAGAAAAAGGGGGACCACGATCAACTAATAAAACCCTGGTGGAGGGCCTCGGTCACGTTTTCCTAGACTGCCCGAGTTTCTGGTTTGGACAATGGATAAATGCATGATCGAGGAGGTGGTGACCCGGCAGGAGATTGATCTCGCAATCCCAGGGCCGATGAGGAGTGGGGGGCAGGTTGCCCTGGTGACCAAAAAGACCTCCATAAGGTCAGTGTACTGAGGGGGAATGTGACAGGTCTGCGGGCTTAGAACTTTCCGTGCTGGTGGTGTGTGCTGGAATAGGGCAAGAGATACATGATGTGATACAGAGGTGAGAGAAGAATGTGATAGTGTTGTTGTGCTAGTTGATAGTGGGGTTGTAAAGACAGAGCCCGGGGATACTGAGAATAACTCGATGTGCGGACTGAGGAAATTCAAGGAGTGAGATTCTGTGTGTGCAGGAGACATAGTGAGTGTGAGAGGTGCGGTAATTTTACAAAGAGGGGCATGTCTGAAGGGGTGGCCATCGAGAGAATGGACCGTGACCGGGTTGTCTAAGGGGTGAGTGGGAAGGGACAAGGAAGACTCTTGGGATTGTGACACAAAATTACCAGCCAACCCAGAATCCATCATGGCAGAGATAGAAAAATCTATAAAAAAAATCATCAGTGAAAACACCGAAAGTGACCCAGAGAAAGAAACCTTCCCACCTTAGGTTAGTACTCCCGGGAAACCAAGTGCTGAATCAGGGGCAAGGGTGACGTGACCGTGACTATTTTATTTTGTGGCATTGCAGCCCTTGTCTGATTATTATAATTAAAAATCATAATGATGTATGCAAAACAAGTATATAAGATGCTGTTTGAGTTTTATTTGGGTTGCTTGTCTTTGTGTTTGCTTGTGGTGTTACACGTGTTTACCTTTTTCTTCTTTCATTTGCCATGCAAATCTTGCAAGCACTTTATTGTAGCCTGGGCAAGATCACTTTCTCTTCTCTTTCTCTTTCTCACAATCTCTTGTTTTCACTGGTAAACAATTTCCTTACCTTTTCTTATTTAATAGTAAAACCTAATGTAGAACTATTATCTAGAACATTTAATATATATATATATATATATAATATAGGCTTTCTCTATATATATTAGGCTCTCTGCATTTGCTTTACTGAAATCAGTCATGGTTACAGACCTGGTTAAAGACCTGGTTAGGCACGCAGATCTGAATGTGACACTGAAAACTATATATGTTGGTCCAGAATGTATTTTAAAACATTTCCAGCTGCCTGTAACACTGACAGGGAGTTATGAAACACGTAGAGTATTATGAAATACTCATATCGAATATACAAGGTGCAGCTATTAAATAAGGAGACTGAGAAGTCCAGACGAGTACAATCCTGAGACAAATGTACAGTCAATGCACTGGAAAACACATGGGTCACCAGATACAGAAAGCACCACAATGCAAGTCCAAGTTTGAGGTCATGTAAATTGTTTTATTTGACATTAAGGTTGTAATTATGGAGAACTGGGTTCCTGATTAAGTAACAGTGAACCAACACCGTATTACAAAAAGTTTCTCAAAACTTTGCAAGAAAGGAACAGACAACCGCGGCCACAGCTGTGGGAAAATGGTTTCCTCCTTCATCAGGACAAGACTCCAGCACACACACACACACGCTGCTCATAGTGAAGCAGTTTTTGGCCCAGATAACTAGCCACCCTTCCTATTCGCCTGGTCTAGCACCATACCACTTTTTTCTTTCCTGCAAAATTAAGTTCTGTACTCAAGGGAACTCGTTTTGGGTCTGTTCCACAAGTGAAGAAGAAAACGACAGAGCCTCTGAGACGACTAACAGAAGAAGACCTACTGCATTGATTTGATCAGCAGTAGACCAGATTGAAGGAGAATGTACTGTAAATGAAATTTAAGTTTTCTTCATTAAAATATATTTACAGCATCAGTCTCGTTATTTAAAAGCCATACCTCGTAAGGCATGTGACATTAGCTCAAGATACGATTTAACATGACAAAAAAAATTGCAATACTTTAAAAATACTTAAAAAAAAAAAAATTTGCAACAATGGCATTTTGATTCAAAATTTACATGTTAAACATGTTTAAAAAAAGACTTCCTCATAAGAAAATAAATATTAATATAATTTGTTGACATCTGGGCTGTACTCAGTATCACAGGAATCCCAATTACTTTCACGGTCAGTTTCCAGTCAGCACTAATCCATGCTCTATTGATCTATTAATTTTAGGACATGTTGTACAGTCATTCCTGAATATGTAGAGCAAGGTATTTCACATAAAAAAAAATCTACAAACATCCTTCTTAAAAGGAGATTTTTTTTTAGCCTTATTAAGGATGCAGAATTCCCTAACTAGCATGCTAATCAAAGCATAATTTCATTACAGCTTCTTTTTATTTCTTGTTCTGGGCCTTCAGGTTGAACAAGGAAATGTTTCTCTCTTTATTTCCATGACTTTTGGTTTTGTTAATATAAGGAGGCTCTGAAAAAAAATCACAGTGTCTTACAGTAGGAAACGTCAAAATGGAAATCACCTGTGATGAAAATCAGATATTTAAAGCACAATGGCCAGTAAATCTTTTCAGAAAGGTAAAACTAAAGACAGTCAGCAGGAGATAAACATACAGAGCTACTGAAGAAACAGCAGTTTTCACATTATTCCAGGTATATTTGATGTTGCCTTCTTCTCTGGACTCTACTTCTCACTTCTTTCTCTTTTCTTAATTAATTAATTAATTAATGCTTTTATGGCCTATTTGTCTTTTTGTACTTTTGTCCGTGACAAACCGTCATTGAGATTATTCTATGGCAAAACTCTTATTGACTGTTACAAAGTGCTGACACTGGAGATTAAAATTTCCCCTTATTGAAAATTTCATTAGTATTAATGAAATTTAATTTAATTTAATTCAAAAATTCAATTCAATAATTTAATTCAAAAGGAAAACTTATGTTCCATATTCAAAGCATGTACTGTAAAGTGAAGTATTTCAAGTCTTTTTTTTCTTAATTGTAATTATGGCTTATAGTTCTTGCAAATCAGAAATTCAGTATCTCAAATTATTAGAATTTTTCATAATGTCAGTCTAAAAAGGATTTACTTTACTGAATTGTACTGTCCTAACTTTCTTGTTACTAGTGCTTCAACCTGTAATATATTGCAGATAATGCATCGAAATGTCACTCAGTTACGAATACTGCCATAGAGAAACATTACAGTTTTTAAAACACTCTGATTGCAGGTTGTTCCCATCCTCTTAGTGAATGTGTCACAATTCTTCTGCAGACTCTGGCTGTCTCATTTGCTTTTATCTCTTGAGATCAAGACTCTATGTGGGCCATGTCATCTGTTACAAGACTCCTTGTATTCTCTTTCCTTTCACTTAAAATAGTTCTATATGACTTTGGCTGTGTTTTGTGGTCGTTGTTATTCTGCAGAATGAATTTGGGAGTGATCAGACACTTCCCTGGTGGTATTGCCTAATCGATTAAGATCTGCCTGTACTTCACTGACACTGAAAGGGAAAGTAATTTTGACCAATTTGCAGAAATGCAGCCACAAACCTCAGGGAATCTCCAGTGTGCTTCATAATTGATAGCAGATGCTCATCCATATATCGCTGTCAAGCCCTTCAAAGGATAAACACCCTTCTGGGAATGGATTTGGGCAGTTCTGCATTTGTTTTTCCTCTCTGCAGAAGATCTTCTGCCACAAAATTTTCTTTAACTTGCTTTACCCGCATGTTGTCATGCTATGTATGTCCACTCTTGCCATGATGTAACATTCAAATGTAAGATTTGAATGTTAAACCGTCACGTCTAGTATAACCTCACCGTTTTGCATTTGAAGGACATTGTGAAGATGCTATGGAAAACGGGTAGCCTAGTATCTATATCTACAGTAATACGAGTCTTATATTTCCATAACCTGAAAGGCTGCTCAGCAAAGAATAAGCCACTGCTCAAAAAAACTTCAGCCAGGACATTGAAGCTCACTTGCGAATGGCACTTCCAAATAGACAGTGACCCCAAGCAGAGCTCCAAAGTTGTGGTAAAAAGACCCGGTCTGTCTGGAAGAATGTGTCAAAGTTCCAGCAGCTTATCAGTATCCTCAAAACCTAAAGACAATGCTGCCAAATGCAATAAAAGTAGTTTCCTAGGGTCTATGTAAACTACTGACTTGAACTAAAAGCAATATTAATGTAACTAATGTTTACTATAACTATATTGTTAAAAAAGTACTGTATATGTATAAATTTACTTTTTTATTTTCATTGTAGTAGTATTTCCATGATACTCATCCATCATGAAACTGAATCTCTTTCTTATCCTGTGTCTGACTGGTAAGAGCATGTTTATAAATCACTTTTTTTCTTGGCTTTTTTTTCCAACAATTAAATTGCCTTTTATTTAAGCTCACTAAAAACTAATCAATATAACGATTCATACATATGAATTTTACTTCTTAAAGAACAACCCAGGCAAAAACCCACTAATGTCTTAAGTCTGTAGTGTGATGTACCAAAAAGATGATTTTACAAGGTAGTTTTTTTCTCTTTTATTTGACAAAGCCAGCCATCATGGTGTAACAACATCATTATTAAAGGAATAAGTTAATGATATTGCTAGCTTTTGTTTCAAGTTTCAAGTTTATTGTCATATACAGATAACAATGTAGCATCATTACCCGTAATGAAATTCATATTCTCATGTTCCCCCAACTTTACATAAACACGTAGAAAAGTATACAGATAAAAAAAAGATTAAAAGTGCTAAAAGTATTAAATATATTAAATGTAGTATGTACAAGTATTGATAGTACAAAGTAATGCAGTGAGATATTTACTTCCAAAGAAAGCACTTATTTCTGTAATAGTAATATTTTAATTGCTCAAAGTCCCATGTAGGGTCTCTAAAATCCAGGTCTCTTAT
>JAOVYU010038785.1:0-10853 GCA_025674565.1 Synodontis membranacea
CTCTCTCTCTCTCTCTCTCTCACTCTCTCACTCACACACACACACACACACACACACACACACACACACACACACACTCTAACCTGTGAAAATCAGGAGTATGAACAGATGCTGCTCCATCACTGATGTGTTGAAACTCACTAAGAAATAAGAAATATGATTAAAAACATGTGACTTCATTAAAACCGGTAACTGCAAGTGCAACATCACTACACATTGCTACATATGATTCTGTCTGAAGTTAAACTTGAATCAGAATGTTACAGTTAATAATATAATTAGTAAAAACTATTATTCCTCAAGTTTGCTCATGCTGATGGTATAAATGTATTTATTAATTTGTTTGCTTTTTTGTTTGCTGTTGTGACCAGTGATGGGGCTTACATGTACACAGGGGTTAGACCAAGAAGAGGATGCAAAAGAACAAAAAAAGACAAATAGAAAAGATTAAAAAAAATAGAAGACAGTATTCAACAATTTGCAATAAAGCAGCATCAGGAAAAGACCTAATCTCACCAACAAAAAAAAAATCCCTGAGATATTACTTTATTACACACACTATATTAAAAATGAATTTTAAGCCAGTAGATTTTAGTTCTGTCTTTCCAGTGGAGTAATATGACATTTTTGGAAACTGTGAATGATGTTAGTATAATTGGTTGGTATTGTAATTGTACTTTAGGTGATACTAGATCACACATTATTGTGATGGAGGTTGTGTTGAAGTGTGTTGAAGCTGAGGATCTCAGAAGGGTTAAGGTTAGGGTTAGGACCTCCAACCAGAAGGACTGGATGTATAGATGTGACCAGAAGGCATGAAAGTAATCATCTATAGAATTAGAGCAGTGTTTACTATTACTTAAGCCCATACATTATTATTTATGTGTGGTGGAATGTCCCTGTGTAAAATATTTTATTGTAGTAATTGAGTCTTAGTATTGTAAGACAGAGAATTTATTTTTGGATATGGTTTGCCAATTTATTTCTGTGTTCTCCAGGTTGAGAGCCAATTACAATTTTTCTATTGGGAAGGATGTTGAGTTGTCATTATTTAATAAGAATTTATATACTCGTGATGTTATTTTTCATGATTTCACTTGATTGAGATTTTCATGGAGCTCATGTCTATTTATGGTGTTTTAAACTTATTTTTAGAAATAATAGTATAAACTCTCAGTTCCAGGAACACTTTTGCTTTCTTATGAAAGACTTGTGTAACTAGAAGTAGAAGAATTTGTTCATTATATAATGAATAATCATTATATAATAATATGGAATAATTTAATAATATAAATGATTATAATAATTGATTAATCCTAATTAACTATAAATAAATTTATGTTTCCTACATGCACAATGTAAATGCTGTAGAGCTCACTGGTTTCCAGGTCCATTTTGGTCTGCTTAATGTAATGTTTAAAGCAATGCATTTCCCCAACCCACCCACATCAGACCATCTAGACCTGTTCTGGGTGCCTCCCAACTATCAGGACCTCAAGGGGGTCTTTTTAAAGAGGAAGGCCCAGTCATTTCCTTCCCGCCTGTCATCACTTTCAGCCAAGGAGACTGACAAAGTACCTTTCATGCCCAATTATGACATCATATACTACTAATTAATCTGAATACCTCTGGAAAATTCCAAGAATGTGGTTTTGAACATTCCACAACTGCAACAGAATGTTGCAGGTATCAGATTCAGAGAAAGTATATATTTACAAAAATATCAATTTGAACACTAAATACTGTATCTTGTCTTTTTGTATTGTATTCAGTTCAATATAGATCAAAAACAGCTTGCAAATCATTGCATTCTTTTTTAATTTATGTTTCAAGTAGCATCTCAACTTTTCTGGATTCAGGGTTGTACTATAAAGCATTATTTATTTATTTATTTAAGTTTTAAGCAGTGGGCTATCTACTGTAAATGTATCAGTGGATCTGATTCTTATGCTGTTGACTCTTTCTGAAACACTGATCCAGGAGTCTCTTTTTAACTGTAATCACGTGATGGTATAAAGATCCCAGTACAGCTGTGATCTAAAGAACAGGGTTCTATTAAAACATTAATCATCACACATGTCAAGCTCTATACAACATAGTGTTTAGAAATAACTATTTAAATAAAGTACAAAAACCTACCTGAAATTTGAAGGAGGTAAATTATCTGTGCGGTAGCTTTCTCAGTATCTTTCAGAGATGTCCTGCAGTATCTGATTAACTGAGTTACTATTTATCTCCTTACAGGCTTGTTGACACCTCCTTCTTGTTTTCATTTACAAAACAGATTGGATGGAAATCTGAAATGGACAGGGCACGACTGAAAAAAAAACAAAGCACTGGAGATGTTTATCAAGTTGTTTTTCAAGTTGTCTTTGTCTGTGTAAATTCAGAAAAAAAATCAGTTATTAAACTTGTACAACACAATGATGAGCTCTTCATACTGAACTGTAACTACACTACTTGCAGAAAGTTAGGGATATTTGGTCTAAATGTCAGGATGTACCTAAAATGCACTATAACTTTTACAGGTGAACTTAATGTGACCTTCCCTAAAAGCTTGAATGGACATGTCCAACTGTCAATGTTTCAGTACTTTTTACACAACTTGCTGTTCTCTGACAAGGAGTTTAACAGCAAAATTCACAATAAGTGATCCATGAATCGACCAATAAATTCCCTGGTTCAATCAGAATTGGTATTTAAACAGTCCTCCTCATCATGCTGTTCACATTTTGACATCATGAGACCAAGTCAACACCTAACAATTGATCAACAGTACCTCACCATACTAAATTTACTAAATTTACATTAGGATGTTCTCAGACGGAGCTTAAAGTGTCACAGAGTGTCATCAGCAGGTTGCAACAGAGATACAGAGAGACTGGAAGAATCACAGAAAGGCATAGAAGTGGACATCCTTTGGCCACATCCCACACTGATCCCACATCCCACACGCTCTATTGTAAACAGTGCCCTGCGGAAATGGATGATGAATGCTACTCAACTCCAGGCACATTTAAGGGAGGTCAGAGACACCCAAGTGTCACGTCACACCATTCGAAAACATTTACATCAGCAAGGGTACCTGACCACACAAGCAGGCACAGGCATCATCATCTTGCATAGGTCAGGGAGCATTTACGCTGGATGAGAGACCAGTGGGCCTCGGTGCTGTTCTCTGATGAAAATCGATTCACATTGAGCAGTAATGATGGCCGCCAACGATGTTGGAGACGTCAAGGAGAGCGCTATGCATTAGCCACTGTTGTCACCAGACAAGCCTTTGGTGGTGGTGGTGTTACTGTGTGGGCAGGTGTGTCTAGTCAATACAGAACTGCCCTACACTTTGTGAATGGTACTGTGACAAGCCCATACTACCTGAATAACATCATTAATCTAGTCATTGTGCCCCTGCATGAACAACACAAGCCTAATTTCATCTTCATGGAAGACAATGCTCCAGCTCATCGAGGTGGCATCATTAAAGGTACCTCGAATGGAGTGGCCTGCACTTTCTCCAGACCTGAATCCCATAGAAAACCTATGGGATTAGCTGAGTCACTGTGTAGAGGCTCGTGATACTTTACTCCAGAACCTCAATGACCTGAAGGCCACCCTTCAAGAAGAGTGGGATGCCATGCCTCAGCAGCCAATAAGTCGACTTGTGAACAGCATGAGACATCATTGTCAAGCTGTAATTGATGCTCAAGGGCACATGACATGTTATTGAGACATTGACATTTTTTGTTGTGGTATACTAACCACTGTTATTGGCCTTTGTTTCAATAAATTGTTTAAGATGAGGAAATCACCACTGCATGCTTCTACTTATATGCCCTTCTTTCATAATATAATATCACTGTAGTGTGAACTTTTTATGTTTTCCATAAATTTCACCAGAAAGCCAAATAGCCCCAACTTTTTGTGAGTAGTGTATGGACACTCATTAGTCTCATTAGGGCAGGTTTGGGAATCTGCAACACTGCTGACAGTTTTATTTACAGCAACAAGGTCAGGACTGACACACATCTAACACAGTGCAGGGTTAAAGGCATCATATCATGAATCTACATTAATTATCCCATCATAAAGATGCTGGGAGATAAATATAGTTTGCAAAATTAAAAATTAAATTTAAACTAAATTAGATCTGGTGCAAGGGTTGAACTAAAAAAATGCTGCAGACTGTCATGGAAAAAAAAATAAATAAAGGCAGAGAGAGTTTATTCAGGCAGCAGTTCAAACAAATACAAAACAGTGGGTGAAATCTTAATCCACAAACAGGCTTAGGTCAGGCAAGGCACAAACATTATATCAGAGGACCTCTGAAAGAGTGCTGTTCATAGGCTGGAAAAGCTTATAAAACCATCTCTAAAGAGTTTGAACTCCATCAATCCACAGTCAGGCAGATTAAAATTTTTAATTCAAATTTTACTTTACTTTTTAAAAAAAAAAAAAAAAAAAAAAAAAAAAAAAGATCAAAAGATAGAAGACCCCCAAAATTTTAAAGTTATCTAGGGTAACCCAATCAATGTAAGGCCTCTCTCACATTGGCTAATGTTTATGTTCATGAGTTCACTATATGGAGAATACTGAACAACTATGGTGTGCATGGCATGGTTGCAAGGAGAAAGACACTGCTCTCGAAAAAGAACATTGCTGCACATCTACAGTTTGCTAGATCACATGGACAAGCCAGAGGAGCAGAGCAAGCTATTGAAACAAATTTTTGGATTGATGTGGTTTAAATGGGAAGCATTATATTAAAAGAAATAAAAAACACTGAATTCCAGCATAAGAAATTTATCCCAGAATTTTTATCCTCTATCTTTTAACATAGAACTTTAGTTATTATATAGTATTATGGCTTAGGCCTGTTTTGCTGCATCTGGGCTAGGACAGTCTGCCATCATTGGTAGAGACCGAGTTTCTATGACTTTCTTTTAATAGAGACCTTCAACAAAGTCACAAATTGGACATGATATATTTGTTATAAATTCCATCTCTACTCTTTTTACTCTACTCATCTTGTACCAAAGCTGGCAACAGACTCCTATAACATTTTTATTACAGTGGTAAGTGTATTCTTATACTGTTGGAGGCATGGGATCTATGGGGCTGTTAGCTAAGTGGGGATGCCTTTGCTAGCATTTTATCATTTACTCTGTCTTGGAGTTATGAACTGTTCACATGCTTAGTTTAATGCTCACCTTTCTGCATATTAACAAGAATTTTCTCTTTGCACTCTGAGGTTTTTCGTATCATCACTATGAAAAGAAAATATGCTGCTAACATGTTTTAGTGGTTCTCTCTCACCACACCACACTCTATTCCACTGAGTTTCTGAAATTGTCTGGATTCTGCTAACACAATTGCCTCTATCTGTGTTGAGTGAGACCTCCCTTCTTTATCAATGCTGTGCCTGAACACCATGATCCAGAATGCAGCTGGATCAATTGTCTTTATCTAACTCAAGCTCGTCCTGTGTTTCACTGTTTTTCAGCATTACTTGTGTTTCCACAACATTGCAGAGCCTTTGTTTCATAATTTTTATTCCTAGTGTTTGACTTAGTTTTGTACTTTGACCTAGGTTTTGCTATAGCCTGCTAGCCTAGTGTTGTGACCATAGCCTGTTTTGATATTGTTCTTTGGATCATGTTTTGGACTTGCCCTAGTGTTTAAGAAAAGTTTCTCTGTTTTCACATCTGCTGCCTGTCTGCTTGTCTGACAGTTTGTTAACACCAAGATATTTTTAACCTTGACCTTGTCATGGTGAAGGTCTGGTGAAGACATCTCATACAGGGAGTGAATGATGGAGTAGTATCGCAAGACCTTGACCAGAACCCCGGCAGTACTGAACATGGCAGCACGACTCTAACTACAAACATTTCATGTATAATTTTTTTCCCCTGCCAACTCCTCTCTTGACAACCTTAAAAGAAAAAATATTAAGTTATATACTAGTATTTGCATGTACCTTATCACCCTGGAGCACAGTGAAGAAGACCTTAACAGCTTGCAAAATTTTATAGACGAGTGTTTCGAGCGAATTGCGATGGTAAAACCCAACAAAACCCTGACTTCCTCCAGCAGCAAAGGCACGCTGTCTGCCAAAAGAGGACTCCCCAGAAGCGGGGGATTGGGCATACCAGAGAAGGCAGAAGAAGACCCGGAAACAACGGTGAAAGAGTTTATTCATACTTGCTTAAAACTCCTGGAGGGTACAGTGGAAACCATCAGCTTCCATCGCGTTCGCCTAGGAGGGAAGCGCCCTGACGGATGCAGACCCAGACAGATCATGGCCAAATTCGAACATTTAAACAAACTAGAGCTGGTGAAGAGCTGCGGCCGGGATCTAAGAGGAATGGACTTTAGCATTAATGACCAATTTCCCAAGGAGATCCTGGAATGATGCAAGATCCTGTTCCCAATATGTTAAAAGCTGATCAAAGGAGGCTCCGGTGCAGTCATCGCAGTCGACAAACTATACATTAACGGACAACTTTATCAGGACAAGAACACGCCCTGGCTGCACTGAACCAGCATCAGGTGATCTGTATCCACACCAGCGTGCATTCCTAATATTTTTTCACTTACTGTTTCATTAGCACATAGGTTTAATATACATGTCTATTTAAAATCATTAATGTCAGTCTAATCAGTGTATTTCTGTCATTTTTCGTCATTTTCCGTATACATATATGTCATCATTTTTTCTATTGTTAATTGTTTTATGTCATTTTGGTATGTTTTTTTTTCGGTGCTTGTCTTAGTTACTTTAAATTTCTTCCCACATCTTTTCTCTTTTTTTTCTGCACTCACCGTCATGTTTTCAATATATTTAATGTTGCCATTTATACACAGTGTAAATACAGACACCAAGCAAACTCAATACCAAAACACACACACACAGACAAGCACACTACCAGTAGTTCATGTTTTAAACACATTAAGCTTTGTAACATGGAATATACACAGAATTGGTTCCAGAAAAAAAGATTAAAAATCATTAATCGATTAAGGACATACAGACAGATATTGTCTTTCTACAGGAGACTCATATGCCCAAATCAACTGAACACACGCTTACTTTTCCACAGTTCCCTCACACATTTTTAGCCTGCTATATCTCAAAGCAAAGAGGCATAGCCATACTGATTAATAAAAAAATGAAACTTTACTGTTAGAAACACTATAATGGAGACAGAAGGTAGATTTATAACTTTTTTCCATTTTTCATGATTTCTTCACTTCACTTTCTTATCACTCAGACACCACACTTATAATAAGAGGAGACTTCAACCTGGTATTGAATCCAGAAATTGACAGGCTCAGCACAGCAGTGAGTCAAAGGAACTGGCAGTCTGCAAAAATCCTAAAACAATATATGAATGACTTTGGTCTTTGCAATGCTTGGCATTCAAACTATCCCACTCTCCGGGATTACACTTTCTTTTCACCTGTACGCCACTTATTCTCGCTTAGATTATTTTTTAGTTAGCAGTTCCATCATGAAGGATGTCACAGACACTCATATTCACTCAATAACTGTCAGCGATCACGCACCGGTGTCTATCTATTTGGTAAAGGAAAGAGTCACACCACCAAGCAGGAACTGGAGATTTAATACATCATTACTTCAAAAGGAATGGGCAATGTATTTAGAAAATAATGACCTGCCAGAAGTATCACCATGTGTGCTTTGGGAAGCAGGAAAGGCAGTATTGAGAGCAGTATATCTTACTGTACACATAAGAGAAATAAAAAAACAAAAACAAACGAATCCTAGAATTAGAGTGAAAGATAAAAAGCATTGGAAATAGCCAATGCTACTTTGCCACAAGAACAAACTAACCAAACAAACTAAGAAACTAAAATTAGAATTAAATGACTTATATGATTAGAAGACACAATTTTTGGTGGAAAGATGGTGTCTATAGAAATTTGAACAGGGTAATAAATATGGAAAATTCCTTGCTAACCAGTTAAAAATAAATAAAGAAAAAACAACAATTTATTGTATTAAAGACTCAACTGGGAATATTACCCATGATCCACAACAAATCATTTTTTTAAAGAATTTTATGAAGCCTTATACACTGAAAAAAATTTTGGCTGACATTTACTTAAAAAAAAGCTTGGTAACAATTTCCACACCGAAATTCGTTGTAATTTTTACTAAGGAAATCCTCAAGAAAATTTTACTTACTAGTATGAATTGTTAAGTCAACAATACCCAAGTAGATTTTACTACCAATTGTCTTTCTTAAGAACAAAATATACTAAGCCTTTGCAAGTAAATTTCACTCAAGAATACCTTTGCAGATAATTACCAAACTCTTGTAAAAATGTTGGGTATTTCAGGGTTATTTAACTAGTTTTTCTTTATTTCATTTCAGTAATTAAATAATACTTACACAATGTTTCATCTATGTACCACTACATTACAGCTCTATTATAAAATGCATATAGTGCATATTGCATTTTTTAGTCAATAAGATTATTGAATTGAATTGAATTGAATTGAATTTTTATTGGCCAAGTATATTTACACATACAAGGAATTGGACTCCGGTTTACCATTGCTCTCCTTGTACCTAGACATACAGCAAACAAGATAACAACACATGAAAGAAGAAAAAAAAGGAGGCTATATTACAGTAAGCATAATAAGTATAATAAGGAGGCTATACTACAGTAGTTACAGAGTGCAAAAATGCTGGTATAAATACGTAATATGTTGGATAAATTGGCATCCGTAGTGCAAATGCAGCTGGAATAAATACTGAATATATGTATAACTATATAACTATATATACACTGTGCAAGTAATTAATTGTTCATCAGAGTGATGGCCTGAGGAAAGAAACTGTGCATATGTCTGATAGTCTTTGCATGTAGTGCTCTGTAGCACCTACCAGAGGGGAGGAATTGAAACAGATTGTGTCCAGGGTGTGATGGATCTGCGGAGATGCTGTCTGCCCTTTTCCTGACTCTGGATATGTATAAGTCCTGAAAGGAGGGCGGGCTGGTACCAATGATTTTTTCAGCTGTTCTGATTGTCTGTTGTAGTCTGTTCTTGTCCATTTTGGAGGCTGAACCAAACCAGACTGTGACTGATGTGCAGAGAACAGACTAGATTATTGCAAAGTAAAACTGTGTCAACAGCTCTTGAGGCAGGTTGAACTTCCGGAGCTGACGCAGGAAGTACATCCTTTGCTGGACTTTTTTGATAACTGTGCCGATGTTGGATGTCCACTTCAGGTCCTGTGAGATTGTAGTTCCCAGAAACCTGAAGATTTCCACAGCAGACACAGTGTTGTTGAGTATGGTGGGGGGGGCAGTGTTGGGGTTTTTTTTTCCTAAAGTCCACTGTCATCTCCACAGTTTTGAGCATATTCAGCTCCAGGTTGTTTTGATTGCACCAAAGGACCAGTTGCGTGACTTCCTGCCTGTATGCTGACTCATCTCCGTCATTGATAAGGCCGATGACTGTCATGTCATCTGCAAACTTCACGAGTTTGACAGACGGGTCTCCTGAGGTGCAGTCATTTGTATAAAGGGAGAAGAGCAGAGGGGAGAGGACACATCCCTGAGGAGCACCCGTGCTGATTGACTGAGTGCTGGATGCGATTTTCCCCAGCCTCACCTGTTGCCTCCTGTCCATCAGAAAATTTGAGATCCACTGACAGATAGGAGCTGGAACAGTGAGTTGGGTGAGTTTGTTGTGGAGGACTTCTGGGATGATGGTGTTGAACGCCGAGCTAAAGTCCACGATCAGGACCTTAACATATGTCCCTGGAGAGTCAAGGTGTTGTAGGATGTAATGCAGTCCCGTGTTGATTGCATCATCCACTGCCCTGTTTGCCTGGTATGCAAACTGCAGGGGATCTAACATTGGGCCTGTGATGTTCCTCAGGTAGGTTAACACCAGTCTCTCAAAGGATTTCATGACCACAGATGTCAGAGCAACAGGCATGTAGTCATTTAACCCAGCAATGGAATGTTTTTTGGGAACTGGAATAATTGTAGAGCACTTAAAACAGGAAGGAACTACACACAGCTCCAGGGATCTGTTAAAGATGTGTGTAAAAATGGGGGCCAGCTGATCAGCACACACTTTGAGGCAGGAGGGAGACATGCCACCTGGGCCTGGTGACTTCCTGACCATTTGTCTCCTAAAGAGCTGTCTCAAATCTTCTTCACAGATCCTGAGTGCAGGTGAGGTGTCAGTGATGAGGTGTGATGGGAGTGAGGGGTGAGAGAGAGTGATTGCCAAACCTGCAGTAAAACACATTCAAATCGTTGGCCAGTTGATGGTTCTCTACAGTGTGGGGTGATGGTCTCCTGTAGTTGGTCATGACCTGCAGACCTCTCCACACAGACGCCGGGTCATTAGCTGAAAGACTGTTTTCCAGCTTATCAGAGTAGCACCTCTTTGCTAATCTGATCTCCTTTGTCAGTGTGTTTCTGGCCTGATTGTACAGGATTCTGTCCCCACTTTTGTAGGCCTCCTCCTTAGCCTGACAAAGTTGCCTGAGTTTTGCTGTAAAGCAGGGTTTGTCGTTATTGTATGTGCAGAAGGTTTTAGTTGGCACGCATGTGTTCTCACAAAAACTAATGTAAGGTGTCACAGTGTCAGTGAAATCATCCAGGTCTGTAGCTGCAGCCTCAAAAACACTCCAATCGGTTCAGTCAAAGTAGGCCTGTAGTTCCAGCTTTGTCTCAATGGTCAATCTTCTCACTGTTTTGAGACCGACTTTGAAGATCTTAGTCTCTGCCTGTAAGTCAGGAGAAGATGAACCAGACAATGATCAGAGAGTCCCAAAGCAGCATGGGGGACAGAGCGATAG
>JAOVYU010038831.1:0-10852 GCA_025674565.1 Synodontis membranacea
TTTATTATTATTATTATTATTATTATTATTATTATTATTATTATTATTATTATTGTTGTTGTTGTTGTTGTTGTTGTATCTTATTGTTGTAATTATTGAGTGCTCTGTCATCATGTACACACACACACACACACACACACACACACACACACATTGATGCTTGTTCCCCTATTCATTCAATATAACACATTTATCATAATGCCTTTTTTTGTGTGAAGGCTGCTTCTTTGCTTTAGTTCCTGACCTGAGTGCCCATTTCAAGACATTTTTATATTTGGCAAAACTGTCAGGCAAAAACACTATTAGTTCCTTAGACTGCCTGTTGTTACCATTGAATAAATGAGCTTCTTGAACATGATTGTGTTTTCTGCAGTTATTTTATTCCTTTTGTTTCATGTATTTTAGTTACTATTAAGCAAATGCACTTCATTAAAACAATGTCTTATTTTCAGCGGAATCCTACACAGCAAAGTAATAAGCACGTCTAATAAATCCAACCTGGAAGGAACATTAACCTGTAAAATTATAATATTGAATAGTATAATAATATTAAAATATGTAAGCCCATAATAAAACAAACAAACAAACAAAAAAGTTTAGAACTTGTTCTTTTTGACCTTCATGCTTGTTTTTTTTTTTTTTTTTTTTTTGGAAAAATAGCTATAAACCACTTTATCTTCTTTGCTGCCATCTCATTCTGTGAAATTTTCTCTTTCTGCCTTTTATGGTCACTACATGAGGAACTGGTGATAAAGCAGCTCATTCCAGTGCAGGCATTATGGCCTCTTGTAATTCTCTTTAGAAACAGAGGCTTCAATCATGGCACTGGAACAGGGTAGTTGGAGTACCAAAGCAGGGCATTCAGATCCTCAGTGGGTTTGTCAAAAACGAGGCAACAATAAAAAATCTATTATATTATACTCTCCATACACACAGTAAACAAGGGACTTTCTTATCAGATACGTTTTTAGACAAAGAAAATGCATTATCTACAACAATGCAAGAAAAACAAAGAAATGAACATTTTATTTTCATTTCATTGAACATTTCTTGGAAGGAAAATTTCTTAAATATTTGATACAAATTAGAACAACTTAGATGAGACAATCATAACTTTCAATGTAAAATTAGCAATTAAGGGTTTCTTTTTTATTTGTAATTTTTTTATTATTATTTTTCTTTCTAAGAAATAAAGATTTCCATAAGTTAGATAAATAGATAGCAAGTCAGATAGACCTAAAGATCCTAATGCTTTGATAAGAATTAATTTTTCACACTGGATAACAACAATAACCAAACCTTTAAAGGCATAGTCACAAATAGTTCACTAAAAACTCACTGTTTCACAGTATTTATACTCTCTGGATAGTAATTTACTCAAACCAGAATTTAAGTATTCTAATAATTTCAGATCAAAATTAAAATAGAAAGATGTTTGACACATTTTATTCTACATGTAATGAGTCTAGAATATATAAAATTGCCACTTTCATAAATAATTGTTGTAAAAAAATAGCACTTTATGAGGATATAAAATTTTTTTGAGATGCACTAGTATACTACCAATAGTATTATGCTTTTAATAAAAGTTTTATATACAGACCGCAGTTTTATACAAAATACTTTAATAGAAATGTGAATGCTCTTGTAATGCTCTTGTGGCCTAATGAACAAATCCCCACAGCCAACCTACAAAATATAAAGCCTTCCCCAAAGGAAAGCTTTCCCTGAATAGTGTCAATTATTATACATGCGAAGGGGGCAGAACCTGGAATAGAATTTTTAACAAGAACATATGGGTTAGGTGTGTATGCACTTTTTGTCATGAGCAGTTAAGCATTTTTTAGAAATCGCATATTTGAGTGAATAAGTACTTTTATTATTGCACTGGATCACAACCCATGTGGACACCAGGTCATCACAGGGCACCACGCACACATGTATTGTCAAATAGCAGCAATTTAACAATGCCAACCCACTTACCAGCATGTTTTTGGGAGGTGGGAGAACATACAAAACTCTAAACAGAGAGTAAACTAAGCTCAGGATCAAACCCATGACCCTGGACATATGAGACAACAATGCTTCCCACAGTACTACCATACCTCTCTGAGTACACCAACTTTTTTGATATTCAGAAAGCAGCAAACAGAGGACGAACATTCATTTACAGTCCTAATGGGTTTTGGGAAAATAATATGAAGCTTAAAACATTCTAAAACATTAAAATATTATACTTCAGAATACTTCACATAATGATTTTGCAAAAATACCAAACAAAAACAGACAAAAAGTAACTCACACTGAACTCCCAGACCTACACTCTTCCCCTGGTGAAGACTGCATGGCTCATATTTTATGATGCAATGACACTTGCCACATGTTCAACTCCTGTTGGAAAAACACATTTTGTTTTTGCATACTTCTTTGCAAATTCTCCAGTATAACTTAGTCAAGATGAATATAAAAGCTGCATCATCTCTTTTTCAGGAAAACTCCACCCTGAAAAACATATTCATTTATACTGAAATTAAATTTTTAGAGATTCTGGAGGCAAATTGTTGGTTGGTGCTGTATTTTTGTTATTCCTGTTAGAAGATAAAGTGTCACTCTCTCACAGGGGAAATCTGTTATTGCTAGATTACTAGCTGTCACAAGCACTATGTGCTCATTTGCATTCCCTCGCTGCCCATTTGGGATCTTGTTCATGGTTTCCTGGTTTTGTACTTTGTTTCTGGTTTCTTTGGATTCTGATTCTGCCTAGCCCCTGTTATTCTTGTTTTGTATTTTTGACCATTGCCTGTTTTTTTTTACTCTGATTCTGTTATTTCTGTTTGCCTCTGTTTTGACCTTTGCCTGCCTGACCTTGGGTTTTGGATTTATATGCCAGGTTTCTTTAATAAGTTGTTTACTTTTACTTCTGCCTCTATGATCCCTGTACATACATCCTGCACACACCCGCCTTATGTGTCAGTCATCCAGGTTTGGCTGTTAGCTCCTAAAAACAAAACAGAAAGCACATATTTACTTACTTATCAATTTCCAGCGATGATCAGCATCCTAATAATGATAAATTCAATGAAGTAGTGGAGACATTGTTGAAAACAATGGTCTCAAAGTCCCAGAATCCAGTGTATCTATACAACATATTTGAGTGATGACAGAAACTCCACTTAACTAGTTAGAGATCCATGAGATGATGAGCATGGTGGCATTGATCTGTTTGAGCAGTGTACAGACTAGGTGAGAGAGTGCTCCTACATCACTCTCTTCAGGTGGAGATGACTAAAGGGGTAAATCCCACTAACATGCCAAGTAAATCATACTTAGAATAGACAGAGTAAATGAAACCAAAATAGAACCATCAATATTTACTGATCACACAGCTGTTTCTTTGGTATTGCATACAGGGGATCTGTCAGTCAGGATAAATTCTTCAAAGAAAAAGGCATGGAAATCATTAAACTGATTAAATGGTGATTAAATGGGGGTGATTAAATGGGGCGTCCTTGGCTAAAGAATAAACTTACACAGGATAGAACTATTAAGGATATAATTGGAATTTATGAAAATAACACTACCAATATGTTACTACACTCTGAGTTGGGCACCAAAATGTGGCATGTAGTGCTTTTACCCTATCTAGATAGAAGTTAATTTAGAGAAAAGAAATGCCAGTGTTAAAAGTATGCAAAACTTAAGAACAAAACATTTAAAAAAAAAAAAAAAAAAAACATTTAATGATGGCCTTAATGGTGAATTTTATAAGGTATATGAAGACCTTTCATTTCAGACCCCAATCATTTCCTCACATCACACAGAGACTAAAGTTTTGTTTAGACACAGTTATAGATGATTGTCAGTGTTGTTTTATGCAAGGAAGACACATCAGTAACAGCGTTCGATGGATCTTCGATTTGGCTAGCTATTAGGAATACATAATAGTCAACAGCTACATTTTATTCACAGACATATATGAAGCATTTGAAGCTGTAAAACAATATCTTTTATTTGATGAACAGAATTTTTTTGCTTTTGCCAATACTTCAAAAAGATGATTATTCCAGTTAAACTTCAGTGGGGACTCACCCAAAAGTTTTCTCAAGCATTTCTCAAGCTATAAATCAGGGAGATCCTGCAGCTCCATGTCTGCTTATTTTAGTTATGCAAATGATGCCCTTATATATAAATAATGATTCCTTTCAAGGCATTAATTTTAGAAAAAAAAATAATAATAAAAAACTATCAGCTAACTGATGATGTTAAAATATTAAAAAGAAGGTTAAAAACAAACTGTCTTACTGTTCTTTAAGGTATCAGGACTAACTTAAAGCATTTTAAAATGCATCCTTTCTCCACTCAAAGATTTCAGTATCTACACCGATCAGACAACATTATGACCACCTGCCAAAACAGCCCTGACCCATCGAGGCATGGACTCCACTAGACCCCGAAGGTGTGCAGTGCTATCTTTCACCAAGATGTTATCAGCAGATCCCTTAAGTTATGTACATTGTGAGGTGGGACCTCCATGGATCGGATTTGTTTGTAAAGCACACCCTACAGATGCTCGATTGGATTGAGATCTGGGGAATTTGGAGGACAAGTCAACACTTAAACTCATTGTTGTGCTCCTTAATCCATTCCTGAACCACTTTTGCTTTATGACAGGGCACATTATCCTGCTGAAAAAGGCTACAGCTGTCAGGGAATACCATTTGAAAGGGTGTACACAGTCTGCAACAATGCTTAGGTAGGTGGTACATGTCAAAGTAACATCCACATGGATGGCAGGACCCAAGGATTCCCAACAGAACATTGCCCAAAGCATCACACTGCCTCCACCAGCTTGCCATCTTCTCACAGTACATCCTGGTGCCATGTGTTCCCCAGGTAAGTGATGCACACACACAATGTAAAAGAAAACGTGAGATCTCAGACCAGGCCACCTTCTTCCATTCCTCTGTGGTCCAGTTCTGATGCTCATGTGCCCATTTTTGGCACTTTCAGCAGTGGACAGGGGTCAGCAAGGAACATATTACAATTATAACACAGTATAATGAAAATTTTTATGATGAAAACCTGTTTTAATTTATTAATTTCTGTTGTGACTACCTCCATAAAAGGCTGCAAATTTTCCACAAAAAAAAATACAAATCTACAAATAAAATACATTTGAGTATCCTTCTTTACCTTACACGTCATTAATGTACAAAATTGTGGTCTAAGCTAGGTCATACAGTGGTTCAAGATGCCTCAAAGCACAGAATACCAAAAAATGGCTCTGCCACAGGTTGCACTGCTGTGCAAGTTGTTTCATTTTCAGGGCCACAAACCACAATTCCAACCACCTTGGACAGGGAAAAAATAAAAATGTTGTATTAAATATTTATATACAATGAAAAAGGCATATCCAAGTACTCAAAAAATACCAAGAACAAACCATTACTTTCAGTTCTTGACTTAATAGCTACTCTACTATTCTGTCTCCTTTGTTGTCTATTTTATACTGTAGAATTGGAGATGTGTGTATATAACCAGATAGCTTATTCTTGCCCCAAGTGTGCACTCTCGGAGATAGCATGCTATTTTTGTAAAAGAAGAGCAGCAGTTGAATGTATATAATTTGTATTTATATTATTTACATTTACATTTTTTCCCTGTGCATTTATATCGTATTAATTATTCAGTCATCTGGGGTTAACGGTATACAGTAAGTATAAGACCCCTGGGACTGAAGCCCCATATTATCTCCCTTCTCTTCTGGACTGGTGAGGGCCAGATAAGCAGGTAAGCAGCCATTATTTTGTGGTGTCCTTCCTTATGCCGGATAACAAATTTGTAAGGCTGTAGTGCCAGGTACCACCTAGTGACCTATCCATGTCAGGACCCAGTGGTTGGTGTCCAGGTGCACAAAAGATTCTTGAAGGAAACAAATGCCTTTTTACAGTCCTCCATCCATATGATTGGGCTTTTGGCTGCCTTGCTGGTGAGGTTGGTCAGAGGTGTGGCAATTGAGATAAATTTGGGGGTGAATTGCTTGTAGCATCCAGTAAGTCAGAGGAAGGAACTGACCTGTTTCCTGGTGCAGTGCAGTGAGCTGTTGAGTGTCTTTGTCCACTTAAGGCTGGACTTCTCCTTTGCCCACTAAGTATCTAGCCCACTAAGCTAGTAACTAGGTATCTAGCTTCAGGCATTATCTACTCACATTTTTGAATAATCATGGTTAGCCCTGCCTCCTGAATTCACAAAATGACCCTGCGGAGATGCTGGAGATGGTCCTACCAGGATGTGCTGATGATGACCACATTCATCCAGGTAGACTGCACAGCAGTCTTCAAAGCCTTCCATCCTCCATGCACACCAAATAGCATGACTGAAGGTGGGGTATTCCTGGGACTTCTCCAGTGGCACCTGCCAGTACCCCTTGCAAAGATCCAGGGTTGTGATGAAGCTGGCATTGCCAATCCTTCCAGGAGGTCATCATACAGAGCACTGGATATGTGTCAAATCGGGAGCTGGCACTGAACTTTAAGAAGTCCATACATATTCTGAGGGACCCATCCTTCTTTGGGACCATCACAATTGGGTTGCTCCACTCACTGGACCCCTAGATCCCTCATTGTTTAGATCTCCACTCACAGCCCAGGCACCAGGCACTTGATATGGCCACTGCCTTAAGATGTATTCTATGCTCTAACACATCAATCCAACCAGGCCTCTGCTGAAATAGTGCTGGGTAGTCTGTGAACACCCACTGGAACTCCATTCTCGGGCCACTTTCCTGATACTCCAGATTTACACTCCTCTGCTTCTGCCAGGACTCCCAGGCCTTCTTTAGTAGGTCCAACAGGCCCTGGACTTGCCACCCGTAAACTACCTCCAAATGGGAAAAACCTGTGGACACCTTGGTTATTTCTCTGTAAGCAAACAAGAGGAAGGGCAGCCATTTATCCCAATCTTTCCCCATGTCTGCTACAAACTTCCACAGCATATTCTTGGGGGTCTGATTAAACCACTCTGAACTCACCTGTCTGGGTATTGCAGGGACTGGTTCAGTTCACATTAATGGCCAACTTCCGATGCAGTTGCTGCATCAAACATGAGGTGGAGTTCATCCCCTGGTCCGTCAGGATGTCTACAGGGATCTTGACATAGGATAACAGCTGGACTAGGGTGCTAATGATCTTTGGGTTAGTAATAGAGCACTGTGGGAAAGTCTCAGGGTACCTGGTGGCATAGTCACAGATGACCAGGATGTACTGGTATCCAGCACTGCTGCTCAACAAAGGGTCCCATGATGTCCATCGTGATAAACTAGAAGGGTGTGGAGATCACTGCCAATGAGTGCAGTGGGGTTCTGTCAAACCTGGGCATGGCACCTTTTTATGACATACAGGACATGTAGTGCAAAATGTATGAACATCAGTGTAAATGGAGGACCAATAAAACTGTGAATTTAGCCTAAGGTAAATTTTCTGAAACGCTAGATTCCCAGCCTATGGAATGGTGTGTGCAAGGTGGAGGACTATGGGTCTGCATGCAGTGTGTACAATCAAATGTTTGACATTTTCCCCTCAACATACAACATACCATTCTCCACTAACACTCTTTTCCCAGCATGACCTACAGAGCTACCCACTCAGATACATGACTTGTCAAAGAGGTCATGGGTCAGTACATTGTAGACCCTCAATATTCTCAGGAATCTCCCACACTCCAGCATCAAGACCTGACACATCAGCTTTAGCCACAGGAGAGCCACAGTGTTTTTGGAATGGCACTGATGATGTGACTTTGTGGGCTCTTTGGTCCAGCCCTGTTCATTATACCATGATATTTCTGTAATAGCTTATACTACCCTTAGTGACAAACTCTTTTTTTATTAGGGTCACAGAACTCCCAGTGTCAACAAGTGCTAGAACTGATTGACTATTCACAAGAATTTCACACTGGATTTCACAGTGCCTATACAGAGGTTCAGGTGTTTAACAAACCACTACTTTCAGTTCTCAACTTACTAGCTACACTCAACAAATGTCTTCTTACACTCCCTCCCCACATAATGACTGAAACCCCTTATCAACAATAAGCCCTTCCCCAAGAACATATGAATTACTCTCTGTTAATGAACAATCTTACTATAATTAACAATGATTTAAGTGTACAGATACTATCCCAAATACACCCTCTGTTTACATCAAAACTTAATGTTCTCTGGGGAAACTCCTTTTCCCAGCAGTGTGCTATGTTCCTATGCCACACCAGGCATAGGCAACTGGGGTCATCACAGATAATCATCCTTGAGTGACTGCGCCCTGTTTGGTTCCACTTCCCTTTGGTGCATATAACCAAATAAACAAGTGGAGAATACAGAGAGAGTGACAACCAACAAATTATACAAAGAGAGCGAGATAAACAACAAAAGTGCAATAAAGATGGTAACAAATATTATGCCTAGTTGAGTGTTTGTTGTGTGTGTTAAACTGTAGAATTGGATATGTATGCATATACTGTATATAACCGCATAGACTGTTGCTTCCCCCGATTGTGCACCCTTGGAGCTAGTGTGCTATTTTTGTAGCATAAGAGTGGCCATGGAATGTATATGATTTGTATTTATAACTGAAAACAAAGAAGCACCATTTTTTCTATTCGGTCAGGAAGGGTTAGGGGTATAAGTGCTGCTTGTGGCCTGGGACAGAATGATCTGTCACAAAAATAAACAATATCCAGGGAGAAAAAAATCCCCAAAAATCACTGTTGGTGAATTACAAGAAAGAGTAAATCTTGGGATTGCTAAGTCTCCAAAACCAACAAAACCACCAACCTCAATGCCAACAGATTATATAGAATGTATGCCAGAAAAAGGCTTTTCTGTCAGTTACCTGTAAACATAAGCACCTGGAGCTTGTGAAACTACTGCAACTTTGACTGGAACCATGTTCTATGGTCTGATCAAACAAAACTGGAGCCTTGTGTCCATAAACACGTAAATTGGTTTTGGTGTAATAAGAACAGGGTACATGCTAGATTATTATGTGTGGGTTTCCTTGAGCAAACTTTTTGCCAAGTTACCACTTGAAACTAAAGTCTAATGTCATGCATATTGTTTATAGAAAGCACCTTTTAATATGAAAGCATATTTTAATAATGTTTTAACTTTGTACTTAAATGTAAAAACAGGCTATTTGTCCTGCAACTGATATTATAGTTATGGAATCATGCTGTTTGTATAAACTGTAATGTGTTTATTTTCACCCATGAAAAATAAACATAATTAATACTCGTGTAGTGCAAAAGAAAATAATAGTATATTTGTCAGGTACAGACTCACAGAGAGGATGCATATGCAGTATAAGAGAGTTTAATAACAGTTCAAGCATAAGAATAGAATCGCAGAGGCAGAAGCATAAACCAGTACAACAGGCCAGGGTCAATCGATTGGACAAACAAAGAGAATCAGGCAGACAAAATAGTATACAGAAAACAGGCAGGATCAGCTGAACAACAAACAGAGTAACTGAGGCAAACCAGAAATCAAAAGTCCGAAAAACAGTATGAGGGTCAAAACACAGAAAGTCAGAATAAACACAGTGAGGCACGGCGCTATTGATACAAAGGCTCAACTATTCCGTAAGATTGGTGGTAATATCCTGCCAGCACCAAAAAGGCACGTACCTGTTTCTTTGTGATGGGTTGAGGGTAGTGCTTAACTGCTTCCTGTGGCTTCAGCAATCCTTGCCCAATGCAGTACCCAGGTAATGTGCCTCTGTTATTCAAAGTCGCATCAATGTCCTCAGCACTTTTCAAACAAAAATGATGCCCATGGATAGCCTACAAAAGAGTGGTCTGTTTTTTTTCACACGAACAGGGTGGCCTGGGATGGAGTCAAATTCCCAGCCTTAAATACAGTTTTACTCTCACCCAAGTTGCAAATTTTAACCCTAACCCAGTGTCTTTTTTCAGCCTTTTCTGTCATTATCATATGATGGCTCTTTTTCAGGCAACCAATCCTAAAGTGGTTAATAGTGATACTGTATGTAGTCAAGAAATTGTTGTCATTGAAACAACACCCATGTGCAGTGTTTAAGTGATTTTGATGAAGCACTCTGATGAAGTGTTCCCCAGTGTCATCCTAGCACTTTACTGCCAGATGAAAACACAATATGGTCTCCCACCCTAAATGGTTGCATGTGTAACATTAGTCTTCTAATAACATGCCATTGTACATGTTTTAAGTGGCTCTTTAATAAACCGTTACTATGAATTGCATATCTGTTCTGTTACAATTTTCTGCCAGTGTAGTTACAACTGTGCAAAAAACATTTCCACTTGGTACTAGTTTATGACACAGTGTCATATGAGAAGCACCTCAGACAAATGTGTTAATAGGCTGCAAAAGTCTTAATTACCGAATATATATTTTCGCCGACAATCTCCGATGGGGGCGGAGCCGACCGTACCAAATTTATAATTTTGCCGACAATCTCCGACGGGGGTGTGGTTCCTTCGGCATGCTGGATTGAATCATTACGCGGGCCGGATGTGGCCCGCGGGCCGTAGTTTGCCCAGGTCTGCTGTATACACTTTCTTTCACACTCTAATTTTGAATTGCTGCTTTAATCTGTGATTTCCTTCTGCAATTAGTAAAATGATATGTCTGTCTGTCTGTCTATCTATCTATCAAAGTAAACAATGTGAACTCCTGAACTTCTGTTCTTTTTTGGGGGATTAATTGCAGAATTTAATATATACTGAACAAAAATATAAATGCAACACTTTCGGTTTTGCTCCCATTTTGCATGAGCTGAACACAAAGATCTGAAACATTTTCTACATACACAAAAGA
>JAOVYU010038900.1:0-10849 GCA_025674565.1 Synodontis membranacea
TTGTACTGAATCAATAAGGCATTCATAAAATGTAATTTATAACACTATTTGTATGCAAAAAAAAAGGATGCCTAAGACTTTTGCACAGTACTGTATATTTTATACCCAAAACATTTCAGCTCCCTGCACAGTTATTTAAATTTTCTCTGTTTTGTGTTTGACCTGATCGGTGCAATTGATTACATTACAGGCAATGAAGAAAATCAGCTTATCTACTGTCAGTCCTATATTAATTTTCTCTGTTTGACCTACCTCTGATTTCAAAAATTTGGTTAACTTTTCACTTATACTCCTTCGCCCTGTGTACCTACATTTTCACTGCATCTTCAAAGCTTACGTTATTTACTGCATTCACCTGCTCGGTTTCCACAGCCTTCTTCCTGATTTCACAACCGCCATGTTACCCAGTATTGTCCACCACAATTACAACATTTAGCCTGCACATAATCTCCATGGTCTTCAGCTCTGTGATCACCTGCACATTTGAGACAACTCTGCTTTCCTTTACCAACCACTGCAATAGGTGTATATATTACAGGTGTATATATTAGAAAGTTCCACTTTCTGCTGAACACTTTAATCTTACACTTTATAGATACACCTGATCTCCAGGAACAATTGGTATCACCGGTTCTTCCTGATGTTCAGCTGCTCTGTTCTTTTCCTGTGAATAAATTGCTTTTATGTATAGTAGCAAGTTGCTTCATATATGCTCTCAGCTCCATCTGCAGCTGTTCAACTTGAGGGCCTTTTTAAGCTCCTCTCAAATGTGGCACAGACATGGGTCAAGCTGTAAGGATTTCATGCAGGGATGGATGTGCAGGTCTGTTTTCCTGCATGCCATAATACATCAATGGAAATGGTAATGTGTCTACCCAATTCATCTAAGTTGTAGCAAATTTTATTCAACTTGCCTTAACACTACCATTCATTGTCTCCACCATTCCCTGGGACTAAGGGTAATACACACAACCCAGTCTCTGCTTAATTCAGCAGCACTCTTTTCACTGTTTTTGAATAAAGGCTGAATCATTGTCTGAACTTATTTCTGACCGAAGGGCAAAGTCAGGACTTAACTTCCTTGTCGAAATAATTTTTTTCTGTTCCTGCTCCTTACTCCTAAACTAGTACTGCTTCTACCCATCTACTGAAGCAACATACTCCACATAGTCTATTACTGGAAGATGCCTCAGAGGAGTTGTAATTCCCCTCCTTACATTGTTCTGAGCACATGATTCAGATTTAATCAATGTCTCATCAACCATTGCCTCAAGATATGGAGACAGATATCACTATTTTTATTTTCCTTACAACCTCCCCCTTGCACAATGATGTAGGCCAACATGTATCAGTGATTGGACACAACTGAGCAATGACCAATCCTTCATGAGACCTCCGTAACTCGCTATCATCTTGAGTTGCTCTCCACTTTTCCCCATGTGTTTCTTATGATTACTTGTGCATGTCTGCATTACTATTTGACCTAGGTTAATGGAAGTTATTATACTGTCTTTGAGACTTTGTTGGCGAGCAAATCATTACACATTACATCATCCACAAATTGTTTCAGAAGATTCCCAAATTTATTTCTTCTAAGTCCTGCTTCAATACTTGATTGAATACATGAGGAGAGTGTTTGAAACCTTATGGCAGTCTACAGTAGTTTATGTATATTGTTTCTAATGATATGTGAATGCAAATAAGTACCTGGATTCTTCAACTAGCGGTACACTTAAAAAGCTGAAGAGAGATATTTTACTATAAAATACTTTGCATCAGGTGGTACATTCTTGAGGCATATGTGTGGATTTAGTACATTTGCAAGCCAATGGTTCACTATCTCATTTACAGCACACAAATTCTCACAAACTAAGTGCCATGAGCTGAATGTTATAGCATGTTGGCTTCTTTATTATTCTCTTGATTTCTTATTATTCTCTTGATTCTTCTCTTCTCGACTCTTCAATTTCAACGTCTCCTTGAATCAGTATTACTCCTTTAACCACTGGGAATTGACCGTCTGCAAATGGAGGTTGCTTTTCAGAAGTTTCATTCGTTTTCTTATGACTTAGGGTTAGGGTTTCTCATTCATTTTTCTCTAGTTCCTGTCTTACTCTTTTTACTGATTTTAAGAAATTCTGTACTTGTTTGAACAGATTTAATATCTTAATAGCTCTTCTTCACTTTTAGCCTTACTTATTTTAATAGGGTGCTCATCTCCTCATACAAACTCACAGTAAATATACCCTCCTGCAGACATTGTGTTAACATTTTCCTAGTTCCTTCTGTCCACTTATTAGATATTGTCTTAATCTTATCTTTAGCTAGTGTTTTTTTTTACTTAGATAGTAAGAACTGGAGACAATGCCTCCATTTCTGCTCCCTGTATTCTTAGTCCTTCCCTAGGGACATGTTTGGGTAGGGCTTGATCTATGACGAGGAGTATTCTAGCTTGCACTTTTCTCAATGTGAGTGGGGTTCTAACGTTTGGTACTCTTTTTAGCTGAATGCAACTCTTTACAATGCTTCATAAATCTGTACCTCTGAATGGATGATTTAATCTTTTCTCTGTGACACATTCACCTAATTGGACAAGTACTCGGATTAATTAAGACCCACAAGTACTCGGTTTCTCTCTCTCTCTCTCTCTCTCTCTCTCTCTCCCACACACACACACACACACACCTGCTCCCCAGAGATACACAGCTGTTGGCACAGATCTGCTAGCACAAAAATACATAAAAACACAAGCATGTACTCATAACCTGATAAGAATTTTAGCATAAGGATTTATCAAACACGCATAAGCACGCTCTCACATTCACACATTCAGTACATACAGTATACGCAGACACACTTTTACAAGTTCTTTAATTTGGAGAAATTTAGTCCTCCCACTGCTGAGCCCAGCTCTGAGGCTTGACTACACAAGCTTTTAAACTAGAAGAAAAATATTCCTTACCTTCTACTGTAGGTGGCTACCCCAGCTTGTAAAGCCCTTTCCAGGAACCAGACACAGTCAGCCGGGGATTTCTTTACAATCACGTCAGGGTCATCAAACTTATTTATTTAAAATGGTCTTCAAAATCACAGACATGAAAAAAGTTGAAGTTGCAGATTATAAGCTCTATTACTCAAGAGTAACAACACTGAACTCATCAAAAATACAAGCTAAACAGAGAATTCTAAGTTTCCCTTTCATACTATTGCACTCCAACCACTTAATCAGTATTGGTTCAACTTTATTGGTGTCAGAAGGCCAACAAGTGCCCTTAAACCAACCCACAGGTATTTCCAAAGAATATAAAAAAAAATGCTTAACATTTTTATTATAAGCCTGTGGGGGCAGTGATATGATCTGGGGTTGCTGCAGATGGTCAGGTTATTCCATTAGCAATTTTCTTCTTCCCTGATGGCACGGGCATATTCCAAGATGACAATGCCAGGATTCATCGGGTTCAAATTGTGAACGAGACATCATTTTCACACATGCATTGGCCACCACAGAGTCCAGACCTTAACCCCGTTGAGAAACTTTGGGATGTGCTGGAGAAGAATTTACACAGCAGTCTGACTCTCCCATCATCTCTACGAGATCTTGGTGAAAGAGAGTATTAATGCTAGTCTGGATGGAAATAAATGTTGTGACATTGCAGAAGCTTATCAGTGAATGCAGTAATCAAAGCTAAAGGCGGTCCAAGGAACTATTAGTCTGTGACCTTTTTTTTTGTACGGACAGTGTAATATTTCTTACTGTAATTCATGTGTTAATGCATTTGGTGCTTAGGGTTATGCATTCAAGTGAGGATGCTAACACAGTGACCAGAAAACATGGTGTAAGCAGTGTCATAGTTTGTTCTTGCATAGCTGCTTCTGAAACTGGCTCAATCATTTTTATTTATGATATAACTCATGATGGTTGAGAAGAATGATTTCAGTCTACAGAAACATTTAGCATGCCATTTTACAGAGAAATGCATCCAGTCTAATTAGGAGGAAATTCAACATGCAGACAGTAATCCAAAATACAACAATAGAAAGGAAGGTTTTAACCTGGGCAAGTCAATCACCAGACCTTAACCCAATTGCACATGCAATTCACCTCCTGAAGGGAAGACTGAAGGGAGAAACTCCCAAAACAAACAATAACTCATATTACTGTAGCTTTGCTATAAGCCTGGTAAAGCATCTTAAAAGAAGAAAGCAGCAATTTGGTGATGTCAGTGAATCACCGGCTTGATTCAGTTAGTGATATATAAATACAGTTGCAAGTGAGAGATATATATCTAAATATTAAAATTTTTCTACTTTAAAGTACTTTAAGGATATCTGTTCCTATAATTTTGCTCAAGTAAAAATTGTGTGGTGTGCCACCTAAGGTGCAATGTTCTAAATTGTTTAATATATCTACAGGTAAATATCAGGAAATTAATTTCTGATCCATTGTCTCATATGCATTCATTTCTTTCTCAAACCAATACAGTATATCTTGATTATATAGCGACGACAAAGAAATTGACATTGTTGATCAAAAACTTTCAGAGGTAACTGAATTCAATTCATTCTGATAGATTCACAAAAGTCCACAATAAGCTATACAGTGCAATTATGTAATAAATTTCCAACAGTGCAGTAAACCGCCGTCTCTCAAATGCACAATGATGTCCTAACAGAGTAATAAACTGTTCTACAGGGTGATCGCTGTTGGTAAAAAAAAACTCCTGTACCCCTCCTTGCTAACCCTGTCTGAGTCTGTTACTGAAGGTAATGAAGTTCCTGATAAAGTAGAGATAAAAACATGTCCCAACCGGCAATACAGACGAATGACCAGAGAGGTATCAAAAGCAGAGGGATTTAAATCCCATTATATTCCATTATTTCTATCATACCTTCTAGAGTGGGATATCATGGTAGGTGCAGAGCATTCAGCTTATCTGGTGGTGACATGCACCAAATGGTGGTTCATTCTCTGTTTTAACAAGGACAAGAAGAAATGCATTGTAGGCTCACCTTTATAAAGTAGAAAGCTCACCTTTATAGAAAGCTCAAAGGTCAATCAATTGATTTACAAATTTTTGTGCTATGAATTGAGCAGAAATCCTGGGACCTTCAAGCTCTAGCAGTCAATATTGGTAGATAATATAAAAAAGAAAATATATACCATGTTGTTGCAGGTATATTGGTGTGACTAATATACTTTGCTTTTTTTATCTAAAGGAAAAAGGCCTTCATGTTGAATGCTTTGATATCCTCGTGCTGGAATAAAAACTATGGTTTAGATAATGTACCATCTTTTTTATTTCATCTTCATTGTTCCTTAAATTTCCATAGTAACCACAGTTTACTTTTGTATTTTCTGGTGCCAAGTCCCGGAGATTGCTTGTGTTATTGTTATCATTAGTGTGATCAACTGCAAATTCTGAAAGACATTCAAAGATGAATGCAAAATATCTTTTATATCTTTTATATAATAAATGAGCAGACTGTATTTAAAGATTTCAGTTGCTTATTTGTCCTTTAGTATGTTTTAATTTCTACTTAGATTAAGAAACTCATGCATGTAATTAAGCTTTATAATGACTTGGAGGTGTGCAATGTCTTCTGGGTACACATATTTTACTATTGGCATGTAATGGTATAATAATTATGCATCACACTATGTCCTCCACACTTAAAAAAAAAAATCTGGGATCAATAAATATAATACACATGAATTACATAATTTTACTTTAAAAATGAGTTATTAAATGCAGTCTGTGAGTTTGGGTAAAGTCCACACCAGTTTCTACAGATAAAAACACTTGAGAAATGTAGTTAAATTTTACTTAACATTGTGTATATTATGTAGCACAAAATTTCAAGTAAAATCTACCAAATGCAAAAGCCTCATTAAATGAAATTACAGTCATAAAGACGTGCATTAATCACAACCCGTGATGAAGTAAACCAGCTCTGTCTGATTCAGTTTTTAAGTTGGATTTGTTTGCACAGTGGACACTCACAGAACTTAGGTAAGAGATATTTTCCCTCCGTGACAAAGAATAATAGTTTCAGTTCATTTGAGAATGCCAACTAATGCTTGCTCGATTGTAGCTAAGCTAACCAACTTGCTAGTTAATGCCGATTGCTATCCTTCAGGAAATATTATGAAGCATTTTGAAACCCATATTAATTTGTGCACCAATGTTACAATGTTATCACAAATAATTTGTGAATACTTGGGAGACATTACACTAAGAGTATTTATTTCCTCCACAGTTGGATTTCTGCAACACTGACACCAACAAGAGATTTGAGCTGGAGACAACTGTACAACTCCAAACATCAACATGTGTGGTCTGACATACCATTAAACCAAGTGAGTAAATAAAAGCATTATTTGAATAAGAATTTAATTCATGGTCTATACAATATGCATAAAACAAAACTGAAATAATTAAATATAAAATTTTTACTACTCAAATGTCAGAAGTACCTTTAAACTAAGTTAAGGGGTAAAATGTATTGATAAACTAAAAAAAAAAAAAAAATAGGTAGGATATACAAATACAATTTTATAGCGCATTCCTCTTCTCTAAGCCTCTATTTGGATTTCTGTATGCAGAACCCATGTTTTTAAGTTTATTTTGTACTGGAGGAACCATGTTACTTCCTTACACTGTTTGTTTAAATTTATAGATAATCTGTAATGCTCCTTGGTTTTACTGTACATTTTACTTGTATTGCTGGACCTCTAAATCAATGTTATTATTATTGAACATGTGACATCTCTCTTTTATATATCTTTAAAGTGCTTATTAGATTTTATAAGTGAGGTTTAATATGGAAAGTTTTTTGACCTAGTTCTAACCATGCTGATGTAGTATTAGATGCATGCATTCAGCATGTGTGTAAATTAGTCTACAGACCTTTATTCAAGGAACATTATAATAAAAATAGTGAGGCATAAAAATGACAAGATTTTACTAGACCTGCAACCAGGTATGAACAGGGTCCAAGCCCAGGAGCTGACCTGGTTGTTGTAAATGACGTGAAATTCAGACCAGATTGGAAGGTGTGTGAAGAGACAAACACAGTGAAAGACAACAAAACAACTTGACTGAAATTAGACTGAAATTCCCATTTCAAGTCACTTAAAATCCATTGGAGTTAAATCCTTCATTAAGGAATAGAAGGCATACTGTATTTCACATGTGCAAATCTGCCTACAGTAGGCCATACTCACAAACTGAATGAAAAGCTGGTGCATGGGGTCTTCACCAATCAAAGTTTAAAGGAGTGTGGCAAAAAGAAATACACTGTTGAAGAAAGCTCATATTAAATCTCGAGTACAGGTCACCCAAAGGCATTTGAGATCCAAGGTCAACTGAAAGAAGGTTCTGTGGTCTGATGAGACCAAAATGGAGCTTTTTGACCATCAGACCACATACTATGCTTGGCAGACACCAAACACTGCACATCACCACAAACTCACCATTTAGCAAGGTGGTGTCAGCATCATGGGAAAGATTCTTGGCAGCAAGCCCTGCAAGGCTTGTAAAGGTATACAGTATGTAAACTTTATGCAGAAAGATCCCAGTGACTTGGGAGAAGGTACAGTAATGACAGCAAGACAATGACTGAAAGCATACAACAGAAGCTACACAGAAATGGTTTAAAGACAACAAGGTGAATGTTCTGGAGTGGCCAAGTCAAGCCCAGACCTCAGTCCAACAGAGAATTTGTGTCTGGACTTGAAAATGGCTGTTCATGCCCGATCCCTGTGCAACCTGAAAGAAATTGAACAGTTTTGCAAAGATGAATGGAGTAAAATTCCAGTGTCCAGATGTGCAAGCCTCATTGAGACCTATGTATGTACTCACAGACTCAGTGCTGTGATTGTGACCAAAAGTGCATCTACTAAATACCGACTTGAAGGGGTGAATATTTATTCAATTACTTATTTTTCATTACAGAATTTTAATTAATTGACATTGCTGTGTGGAAGTCTGTTTTCACATTGACATTAAAGAGTCTTCTTGTCAGTATACTGTATATACACATACAAAAAAAGGATATAGAAGAAAAATAAAGGTCATCAAATTCATATAACAACATATCATTCTGTTTAACAAAAAGGACAACATTGTGGTGTGGGATTCTATCACAAAAATCATTTTAATTGTAACATATTAAATTTGCCTGTTAGTAACTTGGAAGAAATAATGTTTAATGTTCAGCCTATGAATAATAATTACATAGTGCTGTATAGACCACCATCATACAAAATTAGCCTGCTTAAAAAAGAAAGAAAGAAAGAAAAAAGAACTTTATAACTGTTGTTAATCATTCAGTTAATCAATCAGTTATCAGGGGAATGGGGGATTTTAACGATAACACAAAGGTACCAAAATCCATACAAAACTTCATGGAACATCATAAAATTGTAACTTCACCAACAACAGAAAACGAAACACTTGTTGATCACATTTACATAAAAGATCTTGATCCAAAAATGATAAATGTTCAAGTATATATTTGTATGCATTTATTACTTCCTAAACAGGGTTTGAAACAGTTATCACTAAAGGTGAATAATCACTGAATTCATCAAAATTCTTTTAACCTTATCCTGTAGGTTGTATCTCAACTTTTCTTTATCTAGCTACTTAGGTAATAGTAATCTATTTATGTGTTTTGAAAATTAAATCCAGTACTGTAATCCTGAGAGTGGCCACCTAGTGGCCAAAATGCACCAAACATCTTCCTTAAAAATGCAACCTTACTACTTGAATTATAACAAATAAAAAACTTTAGGGGATGAAATAAAAATAAATAAATTATTTAATTAAAATCACACACGTTTTGTACACTTTTTTTCAAATAGTTTGGTGAAATTTAGTGGAAAATTAGTACAGTACACATGTTTGACCGATTTGAACAGTATTCACAAGGCTTTAAAATATTTATCTTAATTTTGGTAGCATTTTAGTGAACAGTTGTGGAGATACTGTACATAGATGTAAACTGATTTTGCATATTCAGAAAAAAATAGAGTGACAGACTTTTGAATTGGCCACAGATTAGAGTGAAGCAAAGTTTAGTAACAATTTAATTTAATAACAATGAGAATTTATGATTTATGTAGAAAAATGTAAATGCGCTTATTATAGCTATTGGTGGACGTGTCATTTCTGGATTCATTACCATTATACCAGACCATTATACCAGCCCTATACAAGTTCTATGGTGTAGAGCAATCTAGAATTTTCATAATACACCACATAATAGAACATGCCCCCTTAATTAATCATTGCCCTAATTTTATGGATTGACTGTGGTATATACATACATGAGGTATAACAAAATTCAAACATTTTAAGCGGTTCTTCAGATATTGACCTGTGTGAGTTATAGTGTTCCTTGTGGATGAAATTTCAGGAAATCTTGTGGGTGTCCAAAATTTGTGGTACAAATGAAGTGTTCCAAGTTTGGTTATGTTTGGATGTTTTAATAAGAAGATATTGACTTTAGAGTAATTACAGGTCATGGCCAGAAATGACAAATCTGCTTCAGTCATTTTTGTTAGCATAGTCTAAATATGATGCATAACAGATTTCAGATTAATAGCCTCAGAGGAGATACTTAATTCACTGAGACGGAAAATTTGTCTGAGACGGAAGCTTCCAAGAATGTGCCATTTCCAGTGTCTGAAGTGTGGGGACCATTCTATACCAGCCCTATGAAGCGCCCCTACATAACTTCTACAGTCTAGCCTGTAGTACCACTTTTATGTAGGGAAGAATGATAAAAAATCTGAACAAAAACAACTGGGTTCCAGCAGCTTCACTGCTTAGACCCCTAACAAGACTAAACAGGTGGCTTGGAAACCACACCCAACATACATTTGCAAATCTGATATACTATTACTCATCCACCAGTAAATGGCCTATTGGCTTAAAATTATTTCAAAACAATCTTTGGTTTATTACAGATGCAAATGAAACAACAACAATGTGTGATTTGTAAAACTTGCAATGTGCATCCTATTATAGTTTCTCTGGAAAATACTGACTATAAAAGTTATTCCAAGAAATAACACATAACAAAATACAGTACCAAAAAACTCACATTTTATCTCATCTTAGTGGATAAAAATCTGGTATGGTAGACATACTAATGAAGCACTGAATAATGCTATGTATACACAGAACTATTTAAAAGAAATATTTAGAAATATAATAAGAATATATAAGAAACATATAGCAAATTTAAAAAGAAAGGAAGTAATATGTTCTATTAAACTTTCAGAAGTCAATGTAAACAAATAAATAATTATTTACAATCTCCAGGTGCTGTGAGAAACAACTGTCATGAAAAGCAACAATTCTTATGAAATTGCCACATAAATAAATTCTAAAAGAAAATATATCTTAATATTTCCATTACAAAAGGTACTAACATTTCTTTTATTTATTTATTTATTTTTTGAGAATGTACATACTCCCAAAATGACAGAATAACAACAAAACCACAAACTAAACTACAGAAGTAAAAACTAAGAAAGAAAGAAAAAACGATCAAAAAGTCTTAATAAAAACATCTTGTGAGTTACAGTGCCTTGCAAAAGTATTCACACCCCTTGAACTTTTACACATTTTGACACCTTACAACCACAAACTTGAATGTTTTTTATTGAGATTTTCTGTGATAGACCAACACCAAGACCAAAGTAGCACATAATTGTGAAGTGGTACGAAAATGATACATGGTTTTCAAAATTTTAAAGCAACTAAAAATCTGAAAAGTGTGGCATGCATTTGTATTCAGCCCCCTGTACTCTGATACCCCTAAATAAAATCCAGTGCAA
>JAOVYU010039007.1:0-10842 GCA_025674565.1 Synodontis membranacea
GTCATCTACAGCGTCACCAGCGCATTCACATGGGGGAAGTCGTATCAGAGCTGATAGTCTGGGAAGAGCTTTGCAGAGACGTATCACCTCCAGGTTCTCCAGCACCATCAGAGAGCTGTGAATGAAGACATTCTTCTGTTGAACTGTGAACCATAAAACTATGCAGACATGATAATGGGCTTCCATTTAAAGTTTGTAGTTTTTTTGTTCTTGTTTCTCATTTTGAATCCCCAAGTATCCTAAGTATCCCCATGGAGTGTTCCATCCCAAGTCTGAACTGGGATTTTTGTCATTGGATTCATCCTCCTAGGTCAGAACCACATATGGCTGCTACTAAAGGTGCAAGTGAAGTGAAAGTGATTAATTTTCATTGTTAACACACCACAGCACACAGTGCACAACAACGAAATGTGACCTCTGCATTTAACCCATGTGTGACATTGTGACACACAGCAGGGGGCAGCTATTTTTTTCAGCTCCCAGGGAGCAGTGCTTGGGGGCAGTACCTCACCTTGCTCAGGGTACCTCAGTGGTACCTTGCTGGTTGGGGGATTCAGACTAGCAATCGTTCAATTACAAGTGTGCTTCACTGACCATTAGGCCACCATCTGCCACCAAAGTCTTATGTGTTTTCTCATCCTTCTCAATAACATTGCCCGATCTCTGTCAAATTTGATTCCTTCGGTGAATGGTAATTTTCAACTTCTGCCACAGTTTCTAACTTGGATTGAGGTCTGGGATTTTACAGGGCTGTGTTTAGGTTCATAGTTTGTAACCACTTCTGTATAGTTAATATGCTTAGGGTGTCCTGATGGTACAGTAGGTTATCCTCTGCCTGAGTCTCTTCAAGTCTCTTGCAGACTGGAACAGGCTTTCTAGGATTCCCCTGCATTTGGTTCCTTCCATCTTGCTCAAAACCCTGACTAGTTTCCTGCTGATTAAAAGCATTCCCACAACATAAATGTTACCACCATAATTTTTGCTGTAGGGATGGTGTTCTCAGGGTGGTGAGCAGTGTCAGGTTTCTGAGAAAAATAGAAAAATTTCATGTCAAACCAGAGAACTTTTAAAGAATAACTGAGTCTCCAGGGAGCTATGGCCGTCCTTTGAACAGCTTCTCCCATCTGAGCTGTGGATCTCTCCAGCTTCTTTGGAGTTACCCTTAGCCTGTTGGTGGCTAAGTGATTGTGCCACATTCTTTCCATTTTTGAAAAATAATGTCACTCTACAGGATGTTCAAAGTTTGCATTTTTTAATAATCAGACACTGACTGATATTTTTGTCTAGGACAGAACTTTGTCCTAAACTTTTTTAATAGCTCTTTGTGTTTTATTATACTGTTTTTGTTTAGGCATATTCAACTAATTGTGTGACTTATGATGGTAATTGGTTGCACAAGAGCTAATTTAAAGGTTTCAAAGCAAGAGGGGATAAAAACTTATGCAGAACCTTTGCATTTTTTAACATTTGCAAATGTTTTTTCCCACTGTAGATTTTGCCTCCTCTAAAATATCGTGGGCTGTTTTGGGTAGATTGATGATATAAAATTTAAAATATTCAATTTCATTACCAACACTACAAAATCTAGAAGAGTTTAAGGAACTATAGTTAGGGTTTAACTTTTAGCTGATAGCTGGAAGACTGAGTGTGAGCTGGACAGCAGCCCAACCATCCCGGTTTCATCCTAAGCCCTTTCTTTGTTCTGACAATCTCAGGAGTTTCCTCCTCCTTCCCCAGCAGATGTGTTGAGCCATCTGAGTCCATGTTGTGTAGTTACTATTTAAACTATAGATGCTTACATTTTAAATGCTTATATTGAAGTGTTTTAACTTTATACTGAATATTTCATGAACATTTCATTCTGTGACTGTTGGAGAGTTTTGTATATTCCTGAAAATAGTTTTCCAACACCAGGTATTGCTCTTCAAACACAAATGTATTTGATATTTACAGAACAGAAGGTACAAGGTTTTGTACACTTTTTTACAGTCCAGAGGAGTAAATATCATTTCTTGCATGTAACTACTTCTGTGGGTAACCATGAGATTTATATAGAAATCTCTTCTAGCCTACAGCTGGAAAGTTCTTTGAAAGTACAGGTCATATGCAGTAACTGTAAACATACATCAGTCAGGCATAACGTTATGACCCCTGGCAGGTGAAGTGAATAATACTGATTATCTCTTAATCATGGCACCTGTTAGTCGATGGGATATATTAGGCAGCAAGTGAACATTGATGATGAATGAACATTTATGATCAGATGAATCACGTTTTCTTTTACATCACATAGCTTACCTGGGGAACACATGGCACCAGGATGCAGTGTGGGAATAAGGCAAGCCGTCGGAGGCAGTGTGATGCTTTGGACAATGTTCTGCTGGGAAACCTTGGCTCCTGCCATCCATGTGAATGTTACTTTGACACGTACCATGTACCTAAGCATTGTTGCACTCCATGTACACCCTTTCATGGAAACGGTATTCCCTGATGGCTGTAGCCTCTTTCAGCGGGATAATGTGCCATCAGGAATGGTTTGAGGAAAATAGCAATGAGTTTGAGGTGTTGACTTGACCTCCAAATTCCCCAGATCTCAATCCAATCAGGCATATGTGGGATGTGCTGGACAAACAAGTCATCTGCTGCTAACATCTTGGTAACAAGGGATCTGCTGCTAACCTCTTGGTGCCAGATACCACAGCACACCTTCACGGGTCTAGTGGTGTCCACAGCAGTGGAGTGTTTTGGCAGCAAAATGGGACCAAAACAATATTAAGCAGGTGTTCATAATGTTATGCCTGTTCGGTGTATAAAATAACAAAAATAATCCAGCAATCACGTAAATACATGAAAATAAAATGGAAAGAAAGGATTCTACAGTTGTGTTGCATAAACTTTATACTGATGCTTACAGCCTAAATAGGAAATAGTATTTGTTAAGTAACATGCTGCTTTTTTCAAAATTACTGATGTTGGATTGGCTGTAGAACTACCTTGGATGGGTTACCAGTTGTATACTGGACTCATTTTAACCTTTTAAAAATGCACCATCAAAAGTTCTCTAAACTCAAAAATGATTGACTGTTTGGTTTGAATTTTCAACTCCAGTCTCAGATTGATGGCGTTTGAAATGTAGAAAGTGATTCATTCCAATTAAATTTGCTGTTATTTTTAAAGAGTTTGGCTAGATTGACACTTCAGCCTCTGCTTCACCAACACAAGGACAGATTAACGAAACCTAAAGACAAACATTTTCTGCTTACCTTCTCCAGTGACGACAGGGTAGGTAGGAAAAAAGTGTTTCATTGGAGTAACACTTCTTTTTTTTAACTATTTATGTATTTGTTGCTATTAGATTTTTCATGTCACCAGAGACAGATTGGTCTATGCTATCTTTCAGTGTGAAGTCAAATATTAATCAATATAAAGTGTGATTAATCCTCACTGTTGCTGATACTTTACCTGTCACATCCTTTTTGTGTGTTTTGGTCTTATATATTCTGTATTATCCATGTAGCTGTTGATAATTACTCTTAAACTTGTACTATATTCTGTACCAGTGTCTGTCTTATTTTGCTTATTATTCCCTTCACATCAATTTTTTTAGTCCAGTTTTGCTATGTTTAATCCAGTGTGTTCTGACATTAAAACACATGCTTGGTCTTAATGACAATACTTATAAAGAATTAACTTGTTACCCCATTCAAGTGTTTTGCATGTTTAACATAATTATCCATTGTTTTTCCTTTTAGAGATCTTTAGGAAAGGAGTTGTTGATGAGCCAGCAGAGGGAGCCCTCACTCAGAATTTTGCAGGGGTATTTGAATACACACTACTTGTGTAGGTAGTTTGTCTAGTTTTAACTGTAATCTGTCAGTTTTGCAATGTTCTTCCAAATTATATGGATGAAACCTAGCAACAGAACCATGTTTTTTTTTTCTTTTCAGTTTCTTTGTCATCTCCCCTTGGTAATTTTAGGTCAATGGTGTCATTTACCGTAAATGGTGATTTTGAAAAAGAGATGCTATAAAATGACAAGGCACAAGAATGAACAAGAAAGAATTCATTTTGAGGCAGAAATCTGTTTTGAAGAACAAAACATGGCTAATAACAGCAATTGCAAATTACAGCTGGAAGAAACATCAGAGGTGAGTCTTGTCTACTACTGTATATAAATAATAAGTAATGCCTAATGACAGCATATAGAAAAGAATCTCAAACATTTCAGAAAAATAGGAGGGAAAAATATTAACTTTATTAAATAGAAGAGGAGATGTATTCATGGTTAGGCCACACCAGACTTAATGCTATTCTGCTATACACCTAATGAGAAAAATAATGGTTTATATTCAGCATGTCAAGAACTGCAAGATGTAAAACGTATTGTTCAGTAGCAATAATTCTTGATCCAGAAAAGCATTTGGCATATCAAGAGAATCAAATCAAAGATATCCCTGGGGGAGCAAGGGAATGAGTGATCATTTTAAGAAGCATATTCTACTAAGTTCTTCTACACACTCCTGTGTAGTGGTATGGACCAAATGTTAGTTGCAGTCTGCCTATAAAATAAGAAGTAGCAGTCCACACACCAGTCCAGCTAATGGCACTAATGTACCACTGGTCAGTAATGTGTCCAAATTAATCTAAAAACTACAGTGTGGTTTATTGTGCTCTGAAGCTTCTCTGACAATTGCTAGAAAAACAAAACACAGTTCCATGAAGAAGCTGTGGTTACCACTGGGGAATATTCACTTTTCTTGTTCTATTATCAGACTTGTAAATAAAGCAACAGGAAATATTCTCATCTTTCAAAAATTGATCAAATGGGTTTTATGAAATTTGCAGCAAAAAAGGGATCAATATATATTTATTGTTTTTTAGATACTGGGTGACTTAATTGGACTCAAATAGGTCATTTATTACTTTTACCAGTACTGACTTGGTAACACCCTAATTGAAAGATTTTATGTATGTGATTCCTGATGTGCAAGTATGACCTTTTGAGTCTTTCTTTTCATATTGGGGATAATATGGAGCTTTTAAACTGGTGCGCTGATGATGTTCTTGCTCCTGCCTTTTGTCAGGCCTTTTCCATTAAACCTACAAAAGAATAGAATATAATTACTTTTTTGTCATTGTACACAGTACAATAAAGTTTTGGTGCAATAACCTTAGCGGTGCTTGCTTTGAAAAAAAAAACAAAAAAAAAACTAATATAAATCCAATAGAATACGTACCATGAAAAATATTGTAAACAAGAAAGAAAATATATGGGGGGAATTTACACGGTAATATGCATCTACATGTACTCATACATGCATGCAGTCAGACACATTTACCTTATAAACCTCAGCGCAGTTATTGCACAGGTTTTGTTTATTGCACCTGTATTTTTGAACTGTACACATACAAAATACTGTTTTTGGATTGTAAATGGTCAGAAATATAAGTAAACAAAAACAATATAAAGAGGCAGAATGTAATCAACATGTTTCTGTATCAACATATACTGATCAGGCATAACATTGTGTTGGTCCCCCTTTTGCTGCCAAAATAGCCCTGACACATCAAGGCATGGACTCCACTAGACCCCTGAAAGTGTGCTGTGGTATCTGGCACCAAGATGTTAGCAGCAGATCCCTTAAGTCCTGTAAGTTGCACAGTGGGACCTCCATGGATCTGACTTATTTGTCCAGCACATCCCTAAGATGCTCGATTAGATTAAGATCTTGGGAATTTGGAGGCCAAGTCAACAGCTCAAACTCATTATGCTCCTCAAACCATTCCTGAACCATAATTGCTTTGTGGCAGGGTGCATTATCCTGCTGAAAGAGGCCACAGCAATCAGGGAATACCATTTCCATGATAGGGTGTACATGGTCATCCAGGTGCCATGCATTAGCCAGGAAAGCATGGAACCCGGATGCACCATGGACCATGCACATGCACCCGGCCAGCCATTTGATGTTAAAGAAAACATGATTCATCATACCAGGCCACCTTCTTCCATTGCTCTGTGATCTGTCATGAGTGTGGGGTGTATGTCAATCACAGGCAAAGATCAATCACAGGCAAACAGATATGTCAAAGGCTAAGCGAAATACCAAACTGCGAAACCAGAAACAGTACAAAACCATGAAAACATGAACGAGAGTAAGACTTGGCTATAACAAAGGACGCTAAAGCTTCATACTGAAGCATGCGCGAGCGAGTCCTTTTATAAAGTTGGGGCGGAAGTAAACGGATGCTGAGAGCTGGGAGAGTGCACAGATGAGAGTTCCGCGCTCGTTGCATGATAGAATCCCCCCTTAATGGCACTTTCTCCGGAGCACCAGCTGGTGGTCACCTATGGCGGGCCTGGGCCCGTGGGCCGGGGCATGGCATGGCACCTAATTAGGCACACTTTATGTCTGAGTGGGAACTCCAGCTTAGGCTTTGGCATGGGTAGTAGCATGGGACCAGGAGTGCAGACCGTGACTGGATCAGGATCTGGTGTGGGCTCTGTGACTGGAATCTGGATCCTGAGTGAGCTCTGTGACTGTGACAGGTTCTGAAATGGAGACAGGAGCAGGAAGAGGTGCAGACTTTGTAAAAGAGACAGGAACAGGCACAAGCTCTGGAAAAGAGACAGGAACTGAAAACAAAGCAGTCTCTCGTCAGTAACAGACGGTGGAGTGATAGCATAGTTCTCAAAGCCAGGAGGCAGAGCGACAATGTGGTCCTGAAATGCATGAGGTGGAGCGACAATGTAGTCCTTAAAGCCAAGAGCCCTGGAACTCCATAAATCAGGCTGAGGCTGAAGCAGGCATGGACTTGGACTCAGGCGTGGAGGCCACTTTGTCCTCAGAAGTGCATTCTAGAGCAGTATCCTCCTCCTGGGCCACTGGAGGAGCTCAGGAGTGGTAGCCTCCAACTGGGCCACTGCAGGGAGCTCAGGAGCGGTAGCCTCTGTCTCAGCCACTGGAAGGATCTCAGGAGTGGTAGGCCACCGGAAAGAGCTCAGGGATGCCAACTGCCTTCTCAGCCTGCCTTGGAGGTTCTAGATTGCAGGCTACTTTTTCAGCCTGCTGTGAAAGCTCTGGAGAGCTTTCTGGGGCACACGTCACTGCCCGCCTCTCCACCAGCCTGCCAGGATAGCCCTTCAGTTCTCACAGGCCCTCATGCACCTCACCCAGACCAGACATCCACCAGGCTCTCACTAAACAGCCTGCAATGGTATAAGAAAACACAGGGATGTTCCCTTACGCCATCATATTGTTTCGGCTGCTTACAGTCCCAGCTCTGTAGAAACATGGAGGGCACGGTGGCCATAAATCCATTTTGAATCCAAAGGGATCTTGCTGCATCCATGGTGTTGGCAAAGCTTTCTGTAATGAGTTCTGGGTGTATGCTGGATGCATGCGCAGGGATCCAGAGTACAAGTGAAAAGTAAACAGTTTATTGAAATAAACAGGCAAAGACAATGTCAGGTAGGCAAAGACAATGTCAGGTAGGCAAAGGACAAAATCACAGGCAAACAGATATGACAGAAAGGCTAGGCGAAATGCAAAACCGAGAAACCAAAAAACATGAACAAGTAAGGCTTGGCAATAACAAAGGACACTATAGCCTTGTGCCAAAGCATGCACGAGCGAGTCCTTTTGTAATGTCATAATTCATAATCAGTGCTAATGCAGTGCAGCTGCGGAGAGTAAGGGCATGTTGCGCTGAGAGCTGGGAGAGCGTGTGGATGATGGCACAACGCTCGTTGCAGGGCATGGTCCAGTTCTGATGCTCATGTGCCAATTTTTGGAGCTTTCAGCAGTGGACAGGGGTCAGTATGGGCACCCTGACTGGTCTGTGGCTATGCAGCCCCATATGCAACTCCGATGCACTGTGTATTCTGACACATTTCTATCAGAACCAGTATTAAATTCTTCAGCAATTTGAGCTGCAGTAGCTTCTTTGTTGGATCAGACCACATTCGCCAGCCTTCGCTCCCACATGCATCAATGAGCCTTGGCCTCCCATGACCCTGTTGCTAGTTCACCACTGTTCCTTCCTTGGACCACTTTTAGATACTGGCCACTGCAGACCAGGAACACCCCACAAGAGTTGCAGTTTTGGAGATGCTCTGACCCAGTCCTCTAGCCATCACAATTTGGCTGTTGTCAAACTCACACAAATCCTTACACTTGCCCATTTTTTCTACTTCTTACACATCAACTTTAAGGACAAAATGTTCACTTGCTGCCTAATATTATTCACTTCATCTGCCAGTGATCATAATGTTATGCCCGATCTGTGGTGTGTGTGTGTGTGTATGTGTGTGTATATATATATATATAAACAACTTACCTCCCCTCTTTTCTTGAACAGTTGTTCACAAGCTGAAAAGAAAATTAGGAAAGTATATTAAATGTATGATTAAACTGAAATGAAATGTAAAGTCATTATACATTGCATGATTAAACACAGGGGTTCTCAAAAATCTGTGATTTTGAATTGAAAATGGAAAGAACGAATGATGCACAGATTCTATGCGTGCTGATAAAGCACCTGGAATTTAAAACCGAGAGTGGAAACGAAGACGCCTCACAGCAGGCGTATGGTGCGTTCACGCCACATGCAGACCCAGAGTTGTCCAGATGCTAACAACGGAAATTTAACAGCATAGCTAACTTTACCTGCAATACTACTGTATGTGACTGGTGGAATCCTGCGTTGTGTTCTGACAATGAAAGGATGAAACAAAAGAAAAACTACAGTTCACTTAGCAGTAAGTCAGATGGGTTCTACCATCTGAGGGAGTTCTCCCCTACCAAGTGTTTGAGACGGTTTGGCCCATGGTTCTTTTTTTCCAGAGCAATGCAACAACAAAAAAAGTGCAAAGCTACTAGTTTCATTTTAGCTATTTGATTATCTATTTGTAATTTTAGTTCAACATATTGTTAAAGTGAAGTGTTTTCTGTTATCGTACAAACGTATAAGCCCCCACCCCACCTCCCCCCACCCCAGTCTGAGGCATGAAACTCCCAGGGTGAAAATGGGTCTCGCTCCGGTGTGTTCCCGCCTACAAATGTTAGCAGGCTACTTAGCAAATATTTCTTTGTACTTAGCAAGAATTTATCTAACCAACAAACAGGCTACCAAGCCAATATTTCAGTACAGCAAGGAGTTATAGCTAATTTAACTAACCAGCCGGCCAGCCAATTTCAACATAGCAAGAAAGCTAACTAAATTAGCTACTTAAACAGATTGAATTTAAACTGTTTTTAAATTGAATATTTAATCAAGTACAATTAAGATATGTGCCAAAGAGTAGAAGTAATGTTTCACTTTTAAAACAAAATTACTTTAGTTCTTACCTGTCATACGCTGGTTCACCTCGAAAGAGAAATGGCAGAGAGAGCCTCGTGTGGAAAAATCCATGAGGGAGGAGTGGGGGATGGGCGCTGCGTGGGCCTGTGTGCACATGTGCGTGTGTATACTCGCTCACAGAAGCACTCATTCTTTTAGTGAGTAGAAAATTGGTCTTTTAAAATTGCATGTTGGCTGTATAAAATTTATATTTAATTAAAATTGTTCAAATGTACCAGGACATTAGCCCATACATAAATAATTTGCTCGTCAAATAAATAAGTGATTACAAATTATTATATAATAAATATATAATAAGAAATAAATATAAAAAGTAAATAAATATAAATAACGTGCACACACTCCTGAACACACACTTCTGAACTACTCACACACAAGCACACACACACAAATCCTAAAACTAATAGGATTTACCTTAAAATTACAACGAAAAAATGCTACCTTTTTAATATGGTCAAAATGCTTTTTCAAATGTCATTATGTCCCAGAATAACGTCACGTGTTCCGTTTCCTTGACCATGTCTTTAAAAAAATTGAGTAAATCTGAGTAAATTTTTATTTTTTTTGTAATGTATTCTAAAGTAAAATAGTTTGAAAATACAGAAATTATTACTCATATTTAAACCATTTTACCTGTTAGTCAAATCTTTATTTATTTTAAAGAATTTAACTTAATATAAATAAGTATGTTTCACATAAATATTTCTCATTGAGTTACACTATGAAAATTTATGTAGTCAACTCAAATACTCATCATAACAACAGTCAACTTTTTACTGGGTGCTTGAATTTTTTTTTTTTTTTTTACAGTGTACTTGTTTCATTCTGCAGCTGGTGGAGAGGGGTTTTTTTTTTATTCCTCAAAGTGCTTTTCCAGATGGAGTTATTGCTCTGCCTCTCTAAATTTCTTAGCCTTCCATCCATCTTTTATCTATACCACTTATCCATCAGGGTCACAGGGAAGATGGCGCTAATCTTTTGCAGGACTGAAAAACTTTTATACCAGGAGTAGATGTTTTAGTATTTTACTTTTAATGCATGTCAACGTTTGACATATCAGTAGAGTAAGACATCATTTAGATTAATCAACAAAATTTATAAAATTCAATAATACAAACAGTTAGCAACCAATTTCTTTATTGGTTATTTGATTAGTTGTTTAAATGATTTCAGGAATTGAAAATGAAGAGTCATCCCACACTTCCATATGCTGAAAAAGATTTCACACACGAGACTTTAAAATTAATTTAAATGAACTTAACCTTGAAATAAGGTTATAATAATACTAGTATTAAATAATAATACTTTATTAATTCCCAGGTGAGGAAATGATTGTGTTACAGCAGGACTGGCAATTTATATAGTGTAAGAGATATATGTATACGTGTATAAGAAATAAGTTGGTATATATGAGAAATATAAAAAGTACAGTGTAAGTGTTTCAGTTAGTGAGACAGGGAATAGAATGTTTATTTTGCCTGT
>JAOVYU010039128.1:0-10838 GCA_025674565.1 Synodontis membranacea
AAAAACTGATTTGTGAATGACTAAATATGACTAAGACTAATAAGGAACTTTGACACAAGACTAAGACTAAGACTAAACTGAAAAATGGGTGACAAAATTAACACTAGAGCTAAGTAATCGATGTCTCTAGATGGGATCAAAGGTCAGAGGCTTGGCATCTACTGCATTACTAACTTTTCACAAATACGTCTTTATGAAAACTCCAATTGTAAGTCTGAATTTTAAGACAACAAGTCAGTATTTTAAGATAAGAAATCAAAATTATGACATACCACTACTGCAAAAAATCAAGGAATAATTGGTATGCGTTTTGTTTTCTTTTCTACCTGGCTTAAAAGGGCTTCCATGCAATCTGGATCGAATTACTCATAAAATGTCAATATCATTATCGCCCTAGTTAAGCACACCACATATTTATGTTTTACTGTTAATACTAGCACTGTGTTTGAGTCTTTTATTTTTGGTCTTATCACACCTCCCAGTGACACTGAATCTCTTCACAAGGATGCAGCTGCCAGCAATCCACACAACGTTGTACAAAATCCTGCAAAGACGAGGTAAGAATATCACACGATTCACAGAAACATCACACCAGTTACTATTACATTTAAACCTTAGAACTAAAAATCCACAGAAGCTATCATTAATGTCATATACATGACTGTCAGTCTACAGCGACAGCAATACAAGAAATTTTATCCTACTGTCACTTTTCACTGCTTTCTTATTGTGCGTTTGTGGGTTCATGTTCCAGGAAAGATGATGTTATTGACAAACTGCTAGAGAAATACAATACCAGTTGGAAAAAGCAGGAGAAAAACTTTCAAATCTATAGGTAACGCACACACAGGTCACAACACAGGACAGCATGAGCAGCCCAGTCAACAGGTGGCTTTCAGCAGAATAATAATGAAACCTCTTTTGTGCATGTTGCCTAACTAACTTTGTCAGCGACTGGAAATTATGCCAGTCTAATCCATTAGCAAAGAAACGTAAGCCAACTTACTTTAATATAGCCAGTTAACATTAGTAAACAGCAAATTATCAAAACTGGCGAAACATACAGTATCTAGACATGTTTTTTCAAATTAGATGGTGTTTATGCCCTCTAGGGACACAAAGGAGACACCAAATTTTAGACCATACTTACTTCACTATACTGAAACATGTTACTGAGGGCCGGGGGGGCGCTGTTCCTGAACATCGTATGAATTCAGATGCACACAAATGCAGATGATATACAGAACACAGTGCTTGGACGGATGAGAGATGGATTATTTTTGGGAGTACTTTGAAGTTCAAAATAAAAACATAAAGAGTAAAAAAAAGTACGTTTTTAATCTTTGATATGTACTTCAATAACACTTTAAAAAGGTTAAATTACAGTTACTCGAGTATTTTCCGACCCCTTGCTGATACATGTGCATAAATGTAATATTGAGAAATCAGATTTCAGCAGAACATTATGAAGGAAACCTTTTATGACCTTGTTTTTTTCAGGTCACTGATAGGCAGCAGTTGCCATGCCATTTCCAATGCAGTGGTCACGCAGCAAAACTCACCCGTGGGGACAAATATTACTTACGATGCTGATAGAAAAAAGATATTGGAGGTGACGCCAGCCCTTTTCAGTATATTTCCCAAGGTATGTTGTCGCAGAAATATGCACAAATATGCAGAAATACGGTCATGTTAGTGCCAATACTCACTTTACTGTGTGTACATGTGTTTTGGAGAGCGCCTTTGAAAACGCGCCGTGGGACTCTTGCGCTGTAGTAGGCAATGGAGGCATCTTGGGCAACAGCAACTGTGGAAAACAAATCGACTCTGCTACATATGTCATCAGGTCTGTTTCTGATTTACACAGGACTGCCAAAGCCAGGAAAAAGAATTTGACTGAATAATCTAAGACACACAATGGCATACAGTAGAGATTAAATCTCTCCTAATGTCTCACTGTACTACTTCTCCCTTTTGTTCCTCAGGTGTAATCTTCCACCACTGAACAAGGAGAATGACGTGGGAAGCAAAACAAACCTTGTCACAGCCAACCCCAGCATCCTCTTTGAAAAGTGAGCCTGGGTGAGGGGGGGTGTTTATGGAAATTATGTGAGACACGTAGATAATTAATAATACATCCAAGCATTCAGGAATGTAATTGTTTAATATGCATTTTTAATCTTACTGGTATTAGTAGTTAATGCTCAGATTGTCTGAAAATTGAAGTATGGATGACACTAAACGCGTGAATTAACATGCACGTTGTATCTCAGTCCCTGATAGTAAACTGATGAAAAGCATTTTTTAGCACGTTAAACAAATCATCTGTGTGCAGTCCAGAAATGTGTCCTGGAGGCGCAGCTTGGAAGTGCCACGATATGACAGCAGATTTATATTACAGTATATTTCCATGAATGCGACTCGTGTAGGAAAATAAAAAAAAATCCTTTATGTATTATCATAAGCAAGGTCGGAGCTTGCATAGTTTCTAATGTTCTCTGTACTACCTGCATGCTTTTGATCTTGACAACAACGCAAAGTAAATTAATGTTGTTAGCTAACTACGCAAATTTTCAATTTAAGACGATCTGGCTTCAACCAACAAAAAGTGGATAAAATCACACAGCACGGCTAGGTATTTACTCCACCTTTGTTTTTCTGACCATAACTCACTCAAAGCATCACTCTGTTGAGGGAGGATGGCTTTTGATTCCCCTGGTGACTTTGTCGTTGTTTCCTACTTAACAATACCTGCAGAACTGTTGTAGTTTCCATTGTGCAGATGAGATAGATAGATAGATAGATAGATAGATAGATAGATAGATAGATAGATAGATAGATAGATGCATGCAGACAGACAGACAGACAGACAGACAGACAGACAGACAGACAGACGGTGGCTTACTGGTTAGGGCTTACTGTGTCTCATGGCCAGCAGGTACCACTGAGGTACCCTGAGCAAGGTGCCGCCACCAAGCACTGCTCCCCAGGTGCTGAAAAAATAGCTGCCCCCTTGCTGTGTGTCACATCACATATGGGGCAAAAGCAGAAAACACATCTCGCTGTTGTGCACTGTGTGCTGTGGTGTGTCAATAATGACAATTAATCACTTTCACGTACATACATACATTTTTAGAGTTCATTTTAAGAGTTAAGTTGATAAGTGGTTGTAGGCATAGTACTGTAGATGCTATGCCCTGCATAATGTATTTTCTTGGCTCAAAACCAACCAATTCAAAAATCTCAGCTCATCAACAAGTACATCTTGAGAATCACATAAAAACTTGAGCTCCTTATTTCTCTCTCTCTGATGCTATGCAGGTACCACGGACTAAATGAGCGCCGGCTGACATTTGTTGAAGCTATTCAGTTGTATGGGGATGCTCTGCTTTTGCTGCCTGCCTTCTCTTATCGGCAGAACACAGCTGTGTCTCTGCGTGCCGCCTATACAATGGATGACTTCGGCAACCATGGCCCACGGCCTGTCTTCACTAACCCGGCGTACCTCTCCAAGCTCTCAGAATTTTGGCGTCACCAGGGAATTCGCTCAGGACGACTCAGCACTGGGATCATGATGGCCAGCTTGGCACTGGAGCTCTGCAACAACGTCCATCTGTACGGTTTCTGGCCCTTTGAAACACACCCATACACCCGCCAGCCACTCCCCAACCACTACTACGACAACCGACCAGGAAAAAAAGTGCATGCCATGCCAGCTGAGTTTAATGCTTTGCTGAATCTCCATAACAGTGGTGTCATCCATCTGCACCTTGGGGAGTGCACAAGTCCAACTATGTAGAGTGCCCTCTATTAAACTTGTGTACTTTGCATGAATTGAACATTTAAACAATTACCATATGCTGGAGCAGGTACTCCTTAGTATAATGACTTTATAAAGATGAAAAGATCTTCATGGTTTCAAGGCGTGATCCATCTGTTTCTAAAGAAGTGCACAAATTAAATTATATGGACTGCTTACTAATAGTCTGTGCCTCAGCTCACATAACTTATCTCTCAGGCTAAAAATCCCACTTAAAATAAAATCTGCCCTCATAATAATAATAACAACTTAAAAATCATTGGGCCAGTTTGCAAGAATAGAACCTTTAATTATTAAACAAATGCTGGAGCATTTACTTCTTAGTATAAAGAATCTGAAAAGATTAACAAATCAGGGCTATATGGCTTTTTGTTTTCTCAATTACTTTGTGACAGTATGGATAATGTAAAACCACAGAGGTGGTAACTATTTGTTTATCCACATAAAGGTCAAAGGCTGTCTTCCATACTCTTAGAAAAAGGGTTCTTTAATATATTATTTGTATAGTAAGGGTTCTTGCGTAGCTTCCTGAAAAGGTTTTAGTTTGGAACTCTTTCTGATGGGGAAACCCTCAGCACATAATAAAGTACCATTTAACGAATACTGATATCTTTTCACCAGAGCGGGACAGTAATTTTTAGGCAGAGTTTGTACTGAATACAATGTTAAATATGATATGCACTGTAAATTATTTTATGTATCTTATTGCCTCAAATTACAAAATGACTATGCAATGCATGTGTGTAGGTTCATAATTCCTTAAAATCATTTACTTTATTTTACTTATAGAACAAAATAGTTTTATTCTTTCTATGAGTGGCTTTTATGTACCACCAGGGATCATCTGGGACAAGTCTGTTCTCCTCGCTCACGTCACGGTGCACAGACTTATGGTGAGCTCTTTTTTGACGTCGGTATTTTTGATTCTTTTAGACATATAATATCAGAATAGTTAAGATTTCTTTAAATAAACCATTCTTAGGACGAGCCTACTGCTGGAGTAAACAGCCTTTTTTTTAATAGCATGCACTCAGCCACTTGGCTAATCTGACTATACCACTTTTGCCACACCTCTGTAAACCAGTACCTTTTTCATTTTTAATCACTGAAATTTTAAACGTACGTGTACAATGTCTTCAGAAGTTTGGAAACACTCAGAGAACAGAAAATATCAAGACACTGTGATCATTAGAAATAATGATTTCTGCTTCAGATAACAATATTGTGATTAAGCTCTTCATTAATCAAAGAATCTGACATTTTCATCGATTGCAGCCATGCAGATCTTTGGCATTCTATCTGCCGGTTTGTTGAGGTAATCTGCATCCACAAGTTGGATTGGGTGGATGGGCACTTTAACCATGCCATCCAGTTAATTTACTCCTACAACAGCTCAGTGGGGTTGATATCCGGTGATTACGCTGGCCAATCCAGATAGAATTCCAGCTGACAGCTTCTTCCCTGAACATATTTTGCATGATTTGGAGCAGTTATTTGGATCATCTTGGTGTAATCCTGATCATCCCAATCAAGCACTATTCACAGGGTAATGCAGTAGTTTATCTCTATAATGCATGGCTTGTACACTGCAGCCCTGCAGCCAAGATAGTGAAAGAGACTGTCATTATTTACGCACCGCAGCACACGGCACACTACAACGAAATTTGCCCTCTGCATTTAACCCATGACGCACATAGGGATGGGGATCATTAAGAAATTATCGATGTCGGTGTCATCATCAATTCTTATAGGTCCGGTTCTTTATCGATTCCCTTATCAATTCCTAATCACTGTAAAATTATCAAATATTAATTTATCACTGATTATAATTTTGTGGGCAGCTAATTAGACCTGGTTAGCTACAAATTTATTAAAAAAAACAGTAGTCCTACAGCAGTTTTCAGCAGCTGTTTTATTAGCTGTAGTGTGATATGAACAATAAATAAATAAACAAGCAAACAAACAAAAAAACAATAAATTATAAGAAATATTTTTTATTTATTTATTTATTTATATTTATTTATGTAGTAACAAGCACACAGGCACATTACCACAAAACCAGGCCATCTTCTTAACACTTGAACATGTTAAACTTACTAATGTAATGTAAACTTACTTCCTCGATAGAGGAATCGGAGGTGAACAATTCCAGTTCTTCGCAACAATAAGAACCGGTTCCAAACTGGAACCGGTTCTCGATTCCCATCCCTAGACGCACAGCAGGGGGCAGATATTTCAGCAGCCGGGGAGCAGTGCTTTCAGGTGTACTTCAGTGGTACCTTGCTTGGTGGGATTTGAATCCCTAACCATTAGGCCACCATCTGCCCTATAAATGGTTAGGCTTCACGATTTCGCATGTCATGCTTGCGCAGGGGCTGTGCTAATCTTCTCTGTATCATTCCAATTTTAGTATATGTGCTGCTGTAACAAGCAGTGCTAATTGGTAAAGACCAGGATTACCTTTTCTTTTTTTGTGATGCCCAGTTTTACAGTAAATCCTCAGATCTGGGGGAACAAGGTAGCACTGAACCTTTACAATTGCATACGCTGTTGCCTTCCGGACCTGCCAGTTCAAGAGACTCATTGATGTAATGACACGTTGCCATGTGAAGCAATGTTCGCATGTCTGCTGTCAGGCCAACAGCTGGGGCCTTCTGTACTTCTGCCTGGACTTTTTCCTATAGATTTTTGTAGTTATCAGTTAATTTAAAGCAGGTCTTGTAGGTAGAGTGTAGGCGTTAATATGTCTATACATTGAGGATGTGGTATAGTTGTAAACCAGTTCCTCGGAGCAAATCTGACACTGGACCTTACATGGGAAAATATTAATGTATATCTAAGGAAAGATGACTTAAATCATCACATTATGATTAGGAAATACCTTATTTGGAGACAGATGGTCCCACACGTGAGGCCTCTTCCTAATTAGTTAAAAAAAAAAAAAAAAAATTCAGTAAAACTTTTGTAAAATTACAGCACACAATACTGTGTCCACAGAATTGCCACATACAGGCATGTAGTTGTTGGAACCGGTTTTAACTGCCTCTGTACCAAGAAATGCGGATGTATACAGAACAAAGCCTTGGTCATCACTCCATCACATACAGTAGCATATAGAAGCACTGCTTCGTAGTTTTCAAAGCAAGTTCCAGAACTTCAGGTTTTTCCGTTACATCACTAGTATGTCGAAAGGAGCTGTAAATCTATACCAGTTTACAATTAATTCTAATTTTACCTTGCGATATTATGAATGCATATAATGTATGTTGTAGATTTGTTTGATGGTCTCCTGCTCAGACTATTATGATGTCAGGTAGATGTATTAAGAGCAGGGGTGGCCTTAGAAAAAAGATAGCTAGGGAATTGCCTTAGACTGGCCCTTTATATTTCTGCAAAAGTACATCAATTAGTATAGAGTACACTGAATCTTGTTACCCTGTATTTATACATGTGTAATGACAATAAAGTTGAATCTAATCTAATCTAATCTAATTAGTGCATGGTTACATTAGAGCCAATATATGATAAATGAAAATGACACATAAGAAATTTATAATCAAAATGTAGCACAATACTACTGCACTAATCTGACCACTTAGAGGTCTGTGCATGCCTGATGGAGAGAGAAGTCCATAACAGGGCCAGAAAAAGTTTATCAATAAAATCATTTTAAAAATTTTCACACGATTCAACAGATGCCAGGAGAGTATAAGCAATGGAGTTGGCTAAGGAGGTTTTTTTTTGTTGTTTGTTTGTTTGTTTGTTTTAAATGGAGGAATTTCTTTAAATGATTTCTGAAAAATATTTTGTCATTCCTGTGCTAACATTTCTTCATTTTTGCTCAGCTTTCCTAAAATCCCACCTTAAATCCCATGCTGAATAACTTAGCCATGGCTGAGATTCAGGTCGGGATCTTCTAAACTTTAAAGAAGCAACAGAGTCAAGGATGGCTGAGGAGGTAGAATTAAAAGAAAATGGAACTTATTCCTTAGTGTTAAACTGAGAAACAGCAGCTGCAGAAGAGCTATGAGATAAAGTCAGAGCTTAATGCTGTATCTGGACTATGCAGATCCAGGTGCATAGGCCTCCTACAGCCACTAGGGGGCCCCCCAAGCTGCAAGTTCTGCCTCTAAATATTTGGGGAGAATTAAAATTGGTCATTTTATTACCTGTCTTTATTTGTAGCCAGCTAAGTCCCATGATGTGTTTAGTGAAGCACTTATATATGCTTAAAAATTAAATGTAAGATATAAACAAAATTAAGCTGCAAGGATAGGGAAGCTGTCATTAAAATCATACCTTTACATATTTCGATATCACCATTATCCACCACATATTGACCTTCAGTCTTTAGTAAATCATTTAATTGTAAACTGTGCACAGTGCCTTTCACTCGCCCCTCTCTCTCTCTATCTCCCTGATCTACAATCATAATGACTCTCTCCCTCTATGTCATATAGTGCTCATCACTAATTTACTATCGTTTTTTATTAATGTAAAGCGATAAAAGCAGAAAATGCTGAATCTGTTATGCTTATGGACATAGCGGAGCCAGATTGTTCACCGTTTATTATCATTTTCTGTATTTTGAAATTGAGCTCTTTAACTTGAATTTTAGATTCATAAATCTAGCCTTAAAGTTTCGCAAAAGTTTTACAAAATAGGGGCCTCAAACAGCAGAGGGCCCACAAAAAGCTAGAAGCAGCCCTGGATGAAATGAATGCCTGGCCATCTTTAAACTGGCCAGCTGTCGAAGAGTTAATGCTGCAAAAAGCACGGCCTAAGGCATATAACCACAGTAGGTTGGCGACGCAATGAAAAAAATGCAATTGGTTCATGATTTGAAATAATAGGATCTTCAAAGTTAATACTATGAATACAAATTCCTGATGACAGTGTAAGATCAAGGGTATGACCATGTTATGAGTAGGGCCCATTACATGTTGAGTCAAATTAAAGGAGTCCAGTAACTAAATAAATCATTATCCCTAGGCTTCGAGTGACAACAGACATGAATATTAAAAGCACCCGTTCATTCACACAAAGGAAGTCTGAAAATTTAATTCCGATAGCCTAAAGTGCAAATCAATGGCTTCTCAAGTTCAGCCTCCGTGATTTGTAATTCATAGCTTTTGAGTTTTTTTCAATAGGGAGCTATTACAAAAGTCGTAGCAATTCCTTCATAGAATTTTTATGTTTCTGTAAAGCTGCTTTATGATTGTTAACGTTGGCTCCAACCTAACTCTCTGACCTTTTACAATCAAATGTCCCATGATGGTCTCTCAGGTCCACTGAGATTGATGATTCAAAATATGGTTGATCCAAAATCTAGGTTGAAGCACAATGCCTTTTGCACCTGTAGCCCCCAAACTCTGTAATGGTTTGCCACTGTCTGTTTTCAAATCCCAAAGATAACTTTACCCTTTGGCTTTAATTCAGTACGAGTGAAGCTTTTCTTCTTTCTTTTATTATGATCTCATTGCTTTTATTACTTTTAAACTTTTAACTCGTCTTTGTGCTTTAATTGTTTATTTTTGTTCGTTTTTTGTTGTGTAATGGGTTCTGCTATTCTGAGTGTACAGAACTTTGGTGAGCTGCTATTGTTTTTTTTTTTTTTTAAATGAGCTTTATAAATAAATTAAATAATTACATTTAAACTTTATTATTAAAACCCTACCAGTGCTGTATAGAGCCCTGCTTTGCTCTCTAGACAGCCTCGATTCTTCATTTAAATGAATTCCGAAGGCATTGGAAACTGGTTCAAACTCTGATCCTTGATGACTTGATTGCATTACAGATTTGTCAGATCACACTCATGCTGGCAGTGATGCTCTCCCAGTGTTGCTCTATTGAACTCATATCAGTTGATTAGGGAGGCCACTAAAGTACACTGAACTCATTGTAATGTTAATGGAACCAGTTTTAGACAACTTTTGCATTGTGTCCCGAATCAGCATTTTCATGCTGGAAGTATTCATTATGCGTTCAAACGATGCCTGATTGCACACTTCCTTACTCACCATGTGGAACTCTTACAGGTAAGGAATACATTTTTATTTGTTTAATTTTTTCAAAAATAAATGGTTAATTCATTATGCCACTCTTTGAGCGCAGCTTATGTTAGATTATATAACTTATTTTAATTTGCACACTACACCAAAGGCACATATTCTCAGCCTGCAAAAAAAACCCACCAAAACACCCGCATACTGTACCAGTTGGCTTTAATTTTAGCTTTCTGTATGCTGATTTAATATTTGGCTTTGTGCCATGAAGCATGTCTCTGGTATAAGTTCCTGGTATTATCTCTGGATAATCCAATTAGTTTTTAATACAAGGGATATTTAAAACAAGTTAAAAATTCACATAACATGCAATTTTAGGTTTAAAAAAAAAAAGAAAAAAGAAAGAGCCTGGATAAATATGCATGAAAGGGTTAATTGGGCTGCTTATGTTCTTAGAAGGTGGACCTCATTCATGCACAAACTAATGGCCTAAGCTACTTTACTTTTTTGGTGGGGGGGGGGGATACTACTTCTTCAGCTATAATGATAATGATAAATAGATTTTTCAGGATAAATGGGTCACTGAAAGTGAGTGAGGGTTCATTTACTCAACTGTGAAATGGTGCATTAGGCTAGAACAGTGGTCAAGGGTGTTTAAAATGCAGAAGGTGTAAACAGCTTAAGACTTTAACGGAAATAGACCAAGATAGTAAGCTGGGCCAAGTCATGAAAGACAGGACGAATAAAGACACAGTCAGAGAATAAAGAAGGAATGGGGGGGGTGCAAGAACAGGGAATAGATCAGGCTGGCAAGCTGAAAAAGGAACATGCCTTAAAGTGAAGGTGCACAATGGGGAGTAGAACAGGAATGTACGTAACACTGAAAGAGTGGGACGAAGGGAGGGAGGGTTAGAGAGAGAGAGAGAGAGTGTGTGTGAGAGAGAGAGAGAGAGAGAGAGTGTGTGTGAGAGAGAGAGAGAGAGAGAGAGAGAGAGAGAGAGAGAGAGAGAGAG